>WYDI02029864.1:0-17160 GCA_009867235.2 Psittacus erithacus
TTAAACAGGAGAAGTTTAGATTGGATCTAAGGAAGAAGTTCTTTACTGTGAGGATGGTGAGGCACTGGAATGGGTTGCCCAAGGAAGTTGTGAATGCTCCATCCCCAGTGGTGTTTAAGGCCAGGCTGGACAGAGCTGTGGGTGACATGGTTTAGTGTGAGGTGTTCCTGCCCATGGCAGGGGGGTTGGAACTGGGTGATCTTAAGGTCCTTTCCAACCGTAACTAGTCAATGATTCTATTCAATAACCCTAACTTCAATGGGCATTTGAAGTCTAGTGACTGTCTACTTCTTGGGGTACTTGACCATTTTCAACAAGAAGGGACTAAACTTCATTGTAAGTATGTTGACTTCAAATGAAGAGGCTGTCTGTGTGGATGAATGTACACATGAATGAAATATGTAATTATGCATTTCGGGCACCATTCTTCCTATGATAGTTTATTTACTATTGATCTTTGCTTTGTGCTCCTGGAAATTTTTAGTCAAAGAGTTAAACTGAATTGTAGGATTTAGACATCTAAGCTTAAATTTAACAATCTCATCCTGTGGGCTGCTAATGTTTATAGTCTAAAATGTGTTAGGGTCTGGGATTTCTGAAGGGAGTACGGGTAAAGTCTTCCTGTAGTTCAGTGATGTGTCCTTTGAACAGACCTTCACAGTTCTCTCAATCAGCTTCTTGTATGTGGTGAGTTGCTCACAGCTCAAGGGCCAGTCACGAAGATACCAGGTTCTTTTTATTGAGATGCTAGAAATACAGTTCCCAGACTGCTAAATTCATGGTACCAAGAAAGCCTTCGATGTATTTTAATCTTGGTGCTAGAATTTCTGGTGTTTTTGGTATCTTGAATAACACTTTCATGTGTGTAATCCACACAATTTAGCTCTTGCTGTCATATTTTGAGGAGATTAAAGGCTGAATGCTATTTTGGTTTCTCCACGACAAAGGGCAGTATTGTCTTTTTATAGCAACTGGTGGTTTTAGCTGCTGGTGCCAAATACTGTTTTAAGATGGATCAGTTTCTAAATAGGAAGTATAAGTAGCTTAGTTTTGATGGTTCGGGTTCCTTAGTTTCCATGGCATTTTCACTTGGAAAAGAAGCTAGTTCTTAAATTACACATTCCCTGGAAAAACTGCATGGCTCAGGACTGCATGTTCTTTTCTGGCTGAGTATGCTTAGTAACCTGTAACTTGGCTTTATTTTAGTTCTAGAGAGATAAAACAGCTTTACTTGAGAGGTAAAGCTGGCATTTCTCCAGGGCTTTGTGTGTGTGGTTGTTGAGTTTGCAAATGGTGTCAGGAAAGCTGAAAACTGTTGTATTTTGGGGATCTCAAAATACTAGTTGTATTGAGCACTTAACCTCCTGACTGAAGTTTCAGGAATTGCAGCAGAGGCACTGCACTGCAGGTTCTGTTAAGCAAAAACTGGAAGCTCTTGGTCAGTCTCCCTGTGTTCCCAAGCACAAGGATTGGGGCGCTGGGTTCTTCCTAGGAGTGTAGAGCTGGTTTAAGATCGATGAGGATAATTGTGCATGAAGAACAACACTGGAACGTTGTGCAGCTTCAGGTTGTTTGCTTGTAGTTTGCTCCCTTCATAGGTTATTCCTAATGTTCTGCAATTTTTCATTTCATCTGTTAAAGCTGTATTCTAAAGTCTTTCTGGTATTTGCTACAAGAGGTGGCTCTGCAGCTGTGATATTAAATTTACAGGTGCAAATACATGTCTTAACCTGTGTGGTAGTGTTAATTTCCCACAGTAAGTACTACTGTGTTTGGGTTATAATTAAAGGAGTCAAAATTAGAACTCTGTGTTTAGAGAGTAAAAGGAGATAGCTTAAACATGCTGCTGGCTTAAAAAAAATGGGTTTGTGCTGAAATTGCGTCTTTCTATGCACTTTAGAGCATCTCTGTGCACTGTTATTTCTATATCGCAGATGAAATTCTTACTTTATAGATAAGGCCTTGATGATCTGCTTACAAAAAAGGAATCGCAAGGTGCTGGCCTGTACTTAAGTTCAGGGCAGAGCAGGATCTGGAATGTAGTGCTTGGGAGGCCTTTGCCATGGTAGCCAGTGTTGTTCTGCCCTCCCTTTCTGTGGAGAGGGGAGGAAAAGACCCAGAGAAGCAGTACCTTCAGATGTGACATACCTGACCTGAGGCCCTCAGAAGATTTCAGGGTTGTATTCTGCAGTTTTAAACTGCCCAGAGATTTATAAAAAGCATTTGGTAGTTCTGAAGATCTGTTAGATGTTTACAGAAATGTTGGAACACATTTTTACAGAGCCTAAACGCTCTTTCAGTTGAGTGTGGCTTGTCCTGTGCCAGTGATGGGTGAGCTCTGGCACTCAGCACAGAGTTTTCTTAAAGTCTAATGTCAGTGGATTTTGTTCAGTTTTACTGCTAAATTCTTCCTGTAATAGAGCAGGAGAAATGTATAAACTTGCTCCAGCGAGTTCCTGTAACTGATGTGGAGGAGGGCCGGGGCTGCTGCTTGGATAAACTGGTGAATAGGTGCTTCCCACCTTGTAATGAGCATCCCTTCCTTGTTGGTGAGAATCTTTGGTTCTCAGCCTAATGTTAAATAGGCTCAGGTCTCTACCTTGCTAGGCAGGCCTGCTGCCGAGCAGCTCTGCAGCATTCCCAAAGAATGTTCCAAACGAGTTTTATAGAAACTTCGTGCGTGAATTTATGTGTAGTTCTGGGTTCCTATGTTCAGTCTGGTTTGTATGCTTAAGTGACTTAATTCAAGAGATTTCTTTTTCCTGTCTATCCGGGGAAGTTTTCTTTTTTCCAAGCTACAGCAAATGTGGTGGTGCAGTTACCAGCCATTTAATAATGACAGATTAATAAAACCAGAAGTGTGTCAGCACTTCCAACAAGCAAGTGGTTTCTTTGGTCTTGCACAAGCACCCTGCATTCAGCAAGAACTTGCTCTTTTTTGGCTTTTTGTATCCGTAGGTGATATGATGGTAGATGCATCCCTGCAGTGCCCGACTCCATCACCCTGATTTACCAGTGGAAGCTACAGCTAAAGTGATCCTGCTTGGAAGGGGAATGCACGTGTAGCCTCAACATGTAGGTGCGGACAAGCTTGCAAGTGTTCCTACTGAGTATTTTTACAAAGCCTCATGCTTACTCATCTCTGGGTAAAGTCCCATGGAGATAGTTTAATGAGGGCTATATTGATTTGCTGCAGCGGAGCTTAAATAACCTTGACTCGTGTAGCAACTTACAGCTCAGCATCCTCTTTTTTCTTTCCATTACAACCACTTGGTTTAAAGTTACACTTAATGGAAAAGGGTTTTTTTTTCCCCACTTTAGTCTGTCTTTTAAAGCAAGCTCCATGGAGTAGCTTTCTGAAATATCTGAAGGGTCTGGGGGTTTCCAGACACTGCCCATACTTGTCCATGACTGTTGCAGAGACCTGCAGCATGTTGGTGCCTTTTGTCATGTTTTGTCCTTGTCCTTGGGGAAGACAGAAGATGAGGAGCTAAAAGCAATGTGCTCACCTGAATGGTGTATTCTTCCCAGTGTGATGGGGGCACTGCTCCTCTTGCTGCTGATGCTGAAAGCTCTGAAGTCTGCTGGATCACACTGGCATTACTTTCTGTTCAGGGGAAGCTTTTTGTTTACAAGGCAGGGAAAAAACATCTGAGGATTGAGAATGTCAGTGCAGCTTTGTACTGTAGATAAATGTTTGTCTTCAAATAAGTTACCAGAATGAATGTTTGCTTCCTGTAATCATGCAGAGTTTAAGGCTGCTCTTAAGGCTTTTCCAAAATCCTCAGGATTTTTATGAGCATGTTCTTAGGTGGGCTCTGTATTTCTAGGTTAATAAGATAAAAAATTAGAAACCTTCAGTTTATTGCTCTAACAGAATTAAATGATTACCATGCAAGATACAAAAGGCTTCAAAAGCCATCCTAGTATGGGACTTGCATTATATTTAGTGGTATAATGAATCCTCAAAGTGGGGAATTTGTTAAAACCGTTGTGATGGATGAATGCAGAAGTTTGTTTGGTTTTTTCCCCCCCATTAAAATGTACACAGTCTGTTGTACTGGGTTTGCTCCCTAATCTGTAAGTGGCTCATCTTTAAAATGTGATTTTTTTTTTTTTTTTTTCTTCCTGGTGCTGTTTTAAAGCAGCTGACTGGGCAGCAGAGGATTTGAGTATCTCAGGTCTAGTCTTCAGACTTGTGTCTTCAGACTTGAGTCTTCTGATGTCCTTTCTCAGCTGATGCTTGTTTCTTCCTGAGTATTCTATGGGTTGAAGCAACTCTCTCTTTGGCTTCTCTAATGGGTCACTGATAACTCTATTTATTTATTTTTCCCTTCCTGTTGGCTGGCTGTGCCATTCCTCTGTTTCCCTGGGACCTCCAGAAGGGACTTTGCTTTGGTTCAGTGGGGCTGTGGTGTCCTACAGCAGCTCTGCTCTGTAGGTACCTGGCCTATCAGCTGCTTCTTTGCACTGCCCACTGAACTGAGGAAAGGGCAGGCAGAAAGCTTTGCTGCTTGCTATTTCTGTCGCTGGGAAGCTGGTTTATGGCTATTTGGAGCTGCAGGACTGACCTCCCAAAATAACATGTCTGTGCTTGGGAGAACCCTGTTCTAACAGGTGGGTTAGGAGGGCAGCTCTGCATCAGTTACTCTGCTGTTGCAGAGTTTTGAGTAGTGGTGTTATTTTTGAGACTGTTGATGAAGGAAAGAGCTGCTGCTTAGTTGAGAGCTCTGTGCTCTCCAGAGGATCTGTTCTTTAATGCAGTTACATGTGGGATGAGAATCTGTAATGACATGAAATACCTTCCAAAGGATGCTGTCACCTGAAATAAGTGTTAAAAGTCTGACAACACGGGTTCATTGTGCTATTGTTTTGATGGTCATTGTCTCATGTGAGTGAGAATAAGATGTCTCTGCATGTCACTTCTGTTTTACAAACTTGGTTTTTACGCACCTTCTGATGCTTACTGAAAGAGTGTCATTGCTCAAGCTTCTGTTATTGTATCTAGGGGTGTTTTTTATTCACTTCAGGTTATGGCAGATTTTTCTCTGAATGCCTGCTGTTGATATGTCCTTTGAACAAAAGATACTGGCCAAAGGCCCTTAAAAGCACGTGGGAGGAAAAGGGCAGGTACACTGAGCCTGTGTTTGGGATCTGGAGAATTGCCTAAAACCAGTTGTTCTGCGCTCTTTGTTGCCCCAAGTGTTGGAAACAGCTGGGTGTAGAATGAGAGAAAAGGCAGTGAATAGCATTATGCCTGCACTGGTCACAGCTGTGCTGCTGAGGCTCTTGGGCTTTGGTCAGAGGGTTTATTTCTAAGGAAGTGCAACCAGTTTGACATACTTGTGGGGTTGTTTATGGAAGTGAGGTATTTGTAAATGAAGCAGCAAAGCATTTCTGATAGACATTACAGTTGTGCTCCAGGTATGGTTGTTAATCTGTATGGCACAATTCGCAATATGAGTAGAGCCGGAATGACAAACAGATCCTGCTTGTGGTGATGTTAAAACACACAGAGAAAAAACCCTAAAGATCTCACTAAACATTTTTTTTTGCAAGTGGAGAATAACTTTGTTGGATGAAAGCAAACTGAATTTATTGGTAAACAGGGCTTCTTATCTTGAAAGGCTAAAATACATCAATTATTCAAAGTACAAGCTAATACCTCAGGATTCCTTAAAGTCTAAGTTATTGACAAGACTGGTGGCTTGCTTCTGCCCTGGGCACTGTTGCTCTGTTCAAATCATGTGCGTTACAGGTTCGATCAGAAGGCAGCAAATGGCTTTGCACAAATCAGGAGCTGGGTTAAAGGCCTCATAGCAAGGAAGCCCTTGCTGATGCTGTTGAGTCCTCATGCACAGTTCTGTCCGCAGAGCTGTGTTAATACAGCTTCAGCAGGGGCACACACTACACAGATCTCATACTAGAAATAACACGTGGGAGCTGTGCTGTGGTTTCCAAAGATAAACCCCAAGGAGAGCTCACTAATGCAGACACAGTAAATGTCTTCACTAGTCAGAGTTTTCCTCTTTGTCTCTGGTAGGTTCGCATTTGCCTTGCGGTCATGCAGACTGAGTATGCTGCGTTCGACTATGTATAGATGCTTCCAACATTTTTCTCTTAGAAAAACAGCCCTGCCTAAACCTTTCATAACTGGTATTTTTATAACATAAGGGCTATAAAAAACTTCCTTTGTTATCCCTCAAATGGGAAGTGACCCTTTGTGATGTGCTGCCAGGTCTGACTTCTTCAGGAAATGGTGGGGTACCGTGAGTGCCCAGCTCTGTGCCTGGCGGGAGCGCCTGGTGCTGCTCCAGCACTGGGGGTGTATGTACAGGCAAACGGCTCTCTGGGGATGAGCTGGGTAAACAAAGGGGGTGCATTGTTGCATTAACAGTGTTTGAGGTTAGGGGATGTTGCAAGGTACTTTCTCAGTTTGAATTGCTGCAGCTGCCAGTCAGTGTCTCCACCTCAGGGGTAATGCGGAAGGCAGCTGCAGGATGCAAATACTGGTCTTGGAAAGACTAGCTGCTGTGATGCTGTTGAAGTGACTGTGCCAGGGTAAAGCTCTGTCACCACAAGACCATGCACACATGTAACTGTGCCTCCCAGTGAAAGCTGGCACTCTTCTGGCTTTCCCTGGGAAATTCCAGAAGACTGAAGGCATTGTTGGCTCTAAGAAAACCCAATGAAAACTCCTGAGGCTTATAAAATTACTGGTGTGTTATACAAACACAGATTGATGCTGAAAGTTTCTCTAATAGAAAATGGAAGCAACTCTCAGGCAGAGCTTACTTGTGAACTGATGTGGCTTGCTCAGTACACATTGGCTGGCAAGTCATATAATTGTAGAATTCCAGACTGGTTTGGGTTGAAGGGGCCTTAAAGCTCCTCCAGTTCCAACCCCTGCCATGGGCAGGGACACCTTCCACTAGAGCAGCTTGCTCCAAGCCCCATCCAACTTGGCCTTGAAGTCGACTCCCAGCTCAGTCTCATGCGAGGAGCAGTGCAGCCCTGCGTGGAGTGGGTGCTCCTGCGTGGAGGCACAGAGCAGATGTGGCTCCAGAGCCTTTTGACTGCTGTGCCTGCAGAGGTGGGTGCGCTGCCTGGGGCGTGGAGTCAGGCCGGGCACGTGGCTGTCCCTGCTCCCTGTGCAGTGTGGCTCTGCTTGTTTGCAGTTAAATAGGTTTCTGAATAGGTGTCCAGGGTGAGAGTGGGGGTTTTTTGCCGGTGTGTCTCAAAGCTGTTGAGTTGTGGATGTTGAGATGGGTGAGAAGCTTCTCTGGGGATGCAATAGCTGCAATGGTGATTGAAGCTCTGTGATTTTACTCTCATCCTAAAATACAAATAGTGTATCAGGAGTGTTGGTTCCAGGAAATACTGTTGAAGCTTGAATTTTACATACTCTTGCAGAGGTGGCCTGAGCTGCTACTCTATTAAAAAAATCCAAAGCCCAACAAAACAAAGCCCCAACAACCCGGTTACTTTTTATCAGATACAGCTCTTGAAAGACCAGAACTAAACTCAAGCCCAGCCCAGTGGTTGGTGTGTGGGGCTGAAACTCCACTGCCCTGTTGCCCACTGCTGCGGGTCAGCATTCCAGGAGTTCAGGTGATCGATCTGTTTTTCTGTAAGCAGTTTAGTTGTTTAATGCAGTTAATGCCCTTACGTGCAGTGCACGCCTTAGGTGCCCGCAGGACCCTGCTCTTCCAGTTAACCAAAAGCTGGTCAAGATCTAAGGAGGACAAATAAAAATAGACCTGTGACCTAGAACACTTTGTAGTCTCTTTGAATTAAGTGCATTATTGTTCACATAATGATCTTGAGACAAAGTAAGTATGAGCTTGTTTTTTGCTGCAGAAAGTTAATGATTAAAGCTTTGGTCTAAAATTAGAGCAACTCGACTCTAAAAATTGACTGGAAGGTAGCAGCCGGGCCGTGGTGCTGGGGTTTGGCCCCGCTCCCACGAGTGCGTGCTGCCGTGTGGAACGAGGGGCAGCGGCAGCCCTGGGGTGCAGCGGCACAGCCCGCTCCTGGGAAAGGGCTTCTTGGCGTTACTTTTCCATGCGGAAAGTCATCACCCTTGTACGAAGCGAAACGTGAGATCCGGCCGGAGCAGTGAGGGTCCGGCCTGGGCCCGCGGGTCCCTGCGGCCGCGGTCGCTGTCGGTGCGGGGGAGCCGTGCAGCGGTGTCACGGCGGGTGAACGCGGGATGCGCGCTGCCGCGGGCCGGCCTACGGCGTGAACGTGCCCGCGGTGCCCGCTGCGCGCTCTGGCCCGCGCGTGCGCAGCCGATCTGGTGGGGCCAGCGTCCCCCGGGGCTGTTTGCCCCGCCCCTCGAAGCCTCCTATTGGCTGCGCCGCTCAGGGGGCGTGGTCGCAGCGCTCCTTGTCTGGCTGCGCGCAGCGCTGCCCCCCAGTCGGCTGCCTGCGGTCAGCGGGTGCGGTTCGGCTCGGCTCGGCGCAGCACCGGCGGCCGGGTTCGGTACCGGCTCGGCGTGCGGCGGCACTGACGGCCCGCGCTCTCTTGTGTTTGCTTTAACAGACTGTTGGATCGGCGTAAACACCGTCAGGTTTCGGAGGCTGCTGGCTCTGAACTGCCCTCACGACTGTCGCCGCCTTCTGTCTAATGTACTACAAGGATGAGCCCAGCATTTGGAGCCATGGAAGTGGAGCACTATTCCAAGGGAGTTCTGCTCGAGCCTTTTGTCCACCAGGTTGGAGGACACTCCTGTGTCCTCCGGTTTAATGACAAGACCATCTGTAAGCCCCTTATCCAGAGGGAGCACCAGTTCTATGAGACTCTCCCAACAGAAATGCGTAAATTCACTCCGCAATATGAGGGTACGTATCCAAACCTTAGGATGGGATTGGGCTTTTTCTTTCTGTAAACACAAGTGTGCTGTGCTCTCTGTTTCCTCTGAAATCTCTTCTGTGTGGAAGAGATTTTAGGGTTTTCTTTTCATGTATTTTGATGTTGTCTGAGGCAGGCTGTGGAGATGCAGGGTGGAAAGGCTTGCCAGGTTGGTGCTTGGGCTGACTAACAGCTTTAGAGTAGAGCAGCTCTGCTGGTGATAGCCCATGTATCTCCCTTAGGCACAGGTAAGCAGCTGAACAGCTTGTGAATGTTTCCAGTAATTCCCTGCTGCTTTCTTCTTTTCTTTCTTCTTCTTCTTTTTTTTTTTTCCCCCCACCACTGGTGTAATGTTTGTACAGGATTTGGGGAGATTGGTTGGCATGTTTTGTGTAAACTTAGTCGTGCTCTCCCTTGTTTTGGGACTTCTCCTCTGACTCTCGTTTTGATTGCAATAAACACACGTCAGTAAGGTGTCTTGTTGAATGTTTGCAGTGTTGTTTCTGCCATTAAGGAAATGAAAATTAATGCCATTTAGGTAGGGAAGGATCAAGTAGCTGTGATGAAGCTGAGTCAGATGTTATGAAGGAGTGGAAATTCCAGTTCTCCTAAGAATTGCGCTAGTTAACAGAAACACTTTTCTTTCTCTTGGCTATTTCATCAACTGCCACCTGGTGATTAATAAATAATGTGTCTGAAGCACTTTTTTTAAATGGAGTTGCTTTTTAAAGCACATTGATTTGAACAACCATAAGGGTGATGAAGTTTTGCATACTGTGTAAAGGTGGCAGAAGACTTCAGAGGAGATCTGTCACAGTTAACACTCCCTCCACGCTCACAGAGACTTCTGGCACGTCTGACTGCAAGTTCTGTTGGACTGGAAGAAAATGGCATCTTTCATACTTCTCAAGATGTAACAGAACACCTGTACTAGTGTATATGGCTTTTGGGGAGTGTGGGGAGGGATTTAGGGGTAAGGGGCCTTTTGGTCCATCTCTGTTACTTTTTCCAGGATAAAGCCAAAGCCTGTTTGCTGCTTGGCTCCCCCCTCTTTCCTGCTGTCCTTCCTCTGTGACAGCAGGACACTGAGTTGCTGCTGCTGCCCTTCTGGCCCAGCTCCGGCAGTCTCGGAGCTGCCATCCTAGCTCAGAAGTGCCAGTCTCTCTCCGGGAGCTCTCCCCTAGCTAGTGATGAGCTGCAAGAGCTGTGCTTACTGACATGAGAATACAGAGAGAGACTGAAAGGAAAATTAAACCCAGCTCAGGGCATTGTTATGGCTTCTTCATTAACCACAGAAACTCGCATCTGTCGGAGTGTTCCACTGAGGTTCTTGAAGTGCAGTGCTCTGGAGACTCGTGAGGGGAGGATGGGGGGAAAATGCTTTCAAGGTTCACCATGTTTCTGTACTGCAGACAGGTCTGTTTTGTATTGTGTTTTTGTTACTTATTTCACAAGACTGCTGCATAACCAGTGTCAATAAAATATATCCCAAAAAGGACAAAAGAACTATGTTTAATTCAGCGTGGTGGTTCTGAGTGGAAGCTGTGGGACTAGTTTCTGTTGTAATGTGACGGTTTCTCTGTTTTGTTCTACTTGCAAGTCTTTCGTTTCCCCTGGGGATCTATTAACCAGATCTTGTTTGGATAAGTGCTTTTTGCTTTGCTGTCACGCAAAACTTAAAGCTTTTTGTGTGAGATGTTTTTGTGCAGGTCACTTCTCACTACAAGATGTTAACAAATGTTTTACATCTCACTTAGGGTCAGACCAGTCAGGTTTTTTAGATTAATAAAAACATTTATTAATTGAAATTGTCTCCTGTTATTATTTGATTCTTACTTGGCTGCATCAGAGAGAGAAAAGAACCTTTTGTGTCATTGTTTTGTCAATATAATGAATTGTCTTTTGTAAGGTGTCATTTTTGTCTAGGTCTTTTGGTATTTGTTAGGTTGGCAGATGAGGTTTGGCCTGGGGCAAGATAGAAACTAAGGACCAGGGTAAGAATAAACCCCCAAAACTGCTGTATTCTCAGTGTAAACTCATGTACTCTAAAAGGCTTTCTTACTGCTTCAGCAGTTCCTGATGGTCTCTGTCCTTTCTCTCTCCAGGTGTGGTGTCGGTGAGCTTTGAAGAGGATGAAGATGGAAACCTTTGTCTAATAGCGTATCCACTGAATGGGGACCATGATAACTTAGAAAACTTAGATAATTCTGACTGTGAACCCAAAAGTAAACTGTTGCGGTGGACTAACAAAAAGACAGTGTTGTTAGAAAATGAGAAGATATCCAAGGAATGGGTCCGGCAGCACAGGAAAGAGGAGAAAATGAAAAGGTCAGCTTGAGGGAACTGGAATGTGGAGTGTTGGAGGGTAATGATTTTTGCTGTCAAGTTAGGATCTGGTCTCCAGATAATTCCAGGGAATTCTCCAGAGCTCTTTAACTTTCATTTTTGGTTCTTCTGTTTTTCCTGACCGCTGCAGAGCAGATGGGTTCAGTGGTGAAACAGCCCCGTTGTGCTGGGTCTGTGCATTTTGTATTGCTTTGTTTTGCTGTGGCTGATTAAAAAAGGTTAAATTTGAAGCTTCTGGGGGAAAAAAAAAAGGGTTGGAGGGGAAACCCACCCACGTGCAAAGCACAATAGGTGTGAAAACTAGATCAGAAATACATGTGTGGAATCTTGCTTTATCCCTGTTAACATTTCTCCCTTTATTTAGTTATGTGAATTGTGCTCACTGCAGAGGGTGAGCTGTGCTGTGTGTGCTGGAGGCAGTGACCTTAGCAAAGGATAGATCTTACAGCTCCTTCTTGCACTACTGCTGTAGCAGTAATTCACACAGATGGGGAGTGTAGAAGCAGCATTACATGTTTTGCAATGTATTTGTCTATATGCTAATTTATATTAATATGGAACTAGCTTTATGAAGGTTGAAATATTATTGATGGACAACTTGTCCACTTGTACAGAAAGCAAAATAAAGCTGATGCTGTCAGTGATGGTCAGCAGCGTGTTTGTAAAGTTAAACCCACTGACAGCCTTTTTAAAATGCTTTTTTCCTACTTGACCTCTAATTTGCTGCTTTGTTCTGTTTTCTAGTCACAAATTGGAGGAAGAATTCGAGTGGCTGAAGAAATCTGAAGTCTTGTATTATACTGTAGAGAAAAAAGGGAATGTCAGTTCACAGTTTAAACACCATAATCCTTGGAGCATGAAATGCCACCAGCAGCAGTTACAGCGGATGAAGGAAAATGCAAAGCACCGGAATCAATATAGTATCCTTTCCTGAAAATATCTCAGGACAGTGAGCAGGGCTCTGCTTTCTATTCCTTGTATGTGCTGGGTAAAGTACAGAGCAGGCTCAACAGCAGCACAGAGACTCTGAAGCTGTGATTGATTTGGTGACTTTGTGGCTCTTCCAGCATGTCATAAAGTAGCTGGGTTAGGAAGTTCAGATACCTAACTCAGATCTACAAGTTGTGGATTAGTCAGTGCATGGCTCTTACAGCTTGCTGTGGTTTGAATCTTCCACAGAGAACAGAAACTACTGAAGTGCTTTTTAACTGCAGTGCTTCAGAGGTGGCGTGAAAATGCTTTGCTGTTTGTTAGTGATACTGAAGCACACAAAATCCTCATTCCCCCCCATGAAAAGTCTCATGTTAGACAGGAAATATTTTGTAATTCCAGATCAGATGCCAGGCTATATTTCCATATGCTCTTGGTTACCTTTTTCCCCCCATGTAATGTGGAAATTAGCTTGTCTTCTTTAGAGACCAGTGAAACTGGAGCTAGATACCCCTTCTGCTTTATGGCAGTTTTATGTGACTGTAATTTGTGATAGGCTTCTGCATACTGGGCATGTTTTGGGTGTGCTTGAAGTTAAGACTGTGGCACTGTGATAATGGTTTCAAAACCTGCATTCCTTGTTGTGAGGATTGTTCCTTAACTAAGCAGAATTCATCCTGCTGGAAAACCTGACATCTCGATACGAAGTACCGTGTGTGTTGGACCTTAAGATGGGCACCCGACAGCATGGAGATGATGCCTCGGAGGAGAAGAAGGCCAATCAGATCCGCAAGTGTCAGCAGAGTACATCGGCTGTTATTGGAGTACGAGTCTGTGGCATGCAGGTGAGAGGAAAACCAGTTATGTGCAGGGCAGCAGGCTTGCCCCCACTTCTGCTAGCGGGGTTTTGGCTTGTGTACCCATCAGTGTGTTACTGTTTTGTATGTTGATTTCCTTCAGCAAGGGGAGTGAGGCTTTTGAGTGTCCCCAGTGAAGGTAGCAGCATCCACAGGAGCACCCTGTAGTACGTGCTCTGCATCACTGAATGCATTCTCTGAGCACAACAGCAGCACTTCCAAGCTGTGTAGTAAAATTACTAATGAGCTGTTGTTCTGGGATAGTGCAGGAGCCAGCTGGAAAGGAAGGTCTGGCAGTGCCTGCGTGTTGAATACAGCATGTGGCAATTTGCCAGCATTGTTAAGAAGCAGCCGGTGCTGCCTCTGGCTTTGAAGAGCCACAGATCTTTCACTGCTTCCAGTAGAGTTGTTGCAAAGTGCAGACGAGCAGTGGCTTGGTCAGTGTGGGGAGACTCGTGGTCAAATAAGGGAGATAGTCGTGTGGACGTTCACCTGAGTGTCTTGTTTACCTGTTTCTGTATTCCTAGGGCGATAGATGGAAAACAACTAGTTTGTGTTTGAGGCTTTTCTGAAGCCTCTTTCCTCCCATCCAGTGGATTCCAGGAATGCCAGCAGTGTTTGCTGGAACTTGTTCCACAGCATGGCTGTTGGCATGTTTGGTGTTCAGCTCACTGTTTAACTTCAGGGAAAAGCACGAGGCTGAAGTGGAAGCGTGGGTGCTGTGCTTGCAGCCCCACTGTGCCGGGATGTGATCAGAGCCTGGTGGTTATTCATCTTCCAGTACAGACCTGTGCTGGGAAACAAAGAGCAGCTTTGGAGGCACCTGCAATCCCTGCTCAGCCCAGCTGCTGAGGCGTTGCTGAGTTGTGTGGGGCACAGACCATTCTGCTGTAAGAAGGAATCTTCCTGCAGGAGCGTCTCTGATTTCTTCAAGTGCAGAGGCTGATGGGCACACCTCAGTTTTACACAGGAGTGTTTGCTGTCCTGTAGAGCCCAGTGTTCTGGGAATGACTGGTGTGCTGTGAGCAGGGCAAGACCTGAGCTCAGTGAGCAGCTGTGCTGAGTTGTAGCCTGACTTTGGAGATCTTGGCTGCAGCTTTCCTAATCGTATTTAAACTCATTCTGACATTCCCAGTGGAAAAGCCCAGATCTTAAACTGAAGGAATTTTCCATTTCCTCTGTGCCTCCAAGTTCCAGAATTGCTGGATCTGTTGTTAGCAGTTGCTGTAGCTGTGCAAGACTGATATTTAAATGAGTAGTAGCACATCATCCTGTAAAGGCTTTCCGTGGCATGACTTGTCTTTTGGTTTTATTCTTCTTCCTCAAGGCTTTGAGTCTATCCCCAGCAACTCAACTATTCCTGTTCTCTTGTGTTTGTGTGTGCAGGTCTACCAGGCAGGCACCGGACAGCTGATGTTCATGAATAAATACCATGGAAGGAAGCTCTCGGTGCAAGGGTTTAAAGAAGCACTTTACCAGTTCTTTCATAACGGCAAATACCTGCGCAGGGAACTCTTTGAGTCTGTTATTAAAAAGCTGACTGAACTCAAGTCTGTCCTGGAGAAGCAGGAGTCGTACCGCTTCTACTCCAGCTCTTTGCTCATCATCTACGACGGGAAGGAGAGGCAGGAGGTTGCTGTTGACTCAGACCTGGAGGACTTGGAGGATCTTTCAGAGGAGTCTTCGGATGAGTCAGCGGGAGCTTATGCCTACAAGCCAAGCACCAGCACTGTTGATGTGCGGATGATAGACTTTGCCCACACCACCTGCAAGTACTATGGTGAAGACAGCGTGGTGCACGAGGGCCAGGACACGGGTTACGTTTTTGGACTTCAGAATTTAATAGATATTATTAAAGAAATAAGAGACGAAAGTAGCGAATAAACTGTGGATGCACGTCAGTAGAAAGCACTATTGTGACTCTTTGTATTCCAGAATTATTGGCCACTTTCTGGTGGTAGGAATCTTCACAGGCTCTGCAGGGATGGTCCCCTCAGGGTCAGACTTGTTCAGAGGGCATTTACTTACATTGGTGCTGGACCTAGCACTGGCAAAACTTGGTATCCTTATTTATTTTAACTTTCTTAAACATTCCATATTTGATTACTCAGATGCCTCTGTTATCCCTGTGTGTATACCTTCCAATAAAATTCTTTTTGTTCATTGTAAGTGATGCTTCTGTTGTTGCTGGTGACTGAGGAGGATGTGGAGCTTGGCGCTTTGCGGTGCTGTGATGCTGGAGCAGCAGTTGACCAGCAAGGCTGCCCTGCCTCATGAGACCATGTGTGGAACAGCACCTCTGCTCTGGGCATCCTGTCATGGTGAGGAGCAGCATATCCAGCAGAGCCAACGAGCACCGGCCCTTTGCGAGGAGGCCAGGGCAGCAGGAACTCTGTGGACAGGGAAGGGTGTGAGGGGCTCAGCACAGGAGGCTGGATGAGAGACCTTTGGGGTCCCAGCCATAGTGGTACAACTGACGAGTGAGAGCTTGCCTCTTAAAACATAACCTAACAGCCTCCTAGCACTGGCACAAGGTGCCCAGAGAAGCTGTGGCTGCCCCATCCCTGGCAGTGTTCAAGGCCAGGTTGGACACAGGGGCTTGGAGCAAGCTGCTCCTGTGGAAGGTGTCCCTGCCTGTGGCAGGGGTTGGAGCTGGAGGAGCTTTAAGGCCCCTTCCAAACCAAACCATTCTGTGATTCTATTCCCTGTTTCAGGCTCCCTCACCATGGAACCTGTTTCTAGAGAGCTGTTGACAGTTTTTAATCTAAGCTGAGCTGAAATACGTGTAAAACCCCTCCAGGATTAGCTGCAGCAGCAGTACCTGGGGTAGAGCTTGGAAGGCCCAGAGCTGCTTAGTGCCTTCCTTGGGACAAATGAACAGGAAGGAAGTGTCAGAAAGTGAGAGGGCAGTGAGTAATTGAAATAACAGTTACACCAACCCTTGGGCTCTTCTAAAAGGAGCACGTATTTATCCAACTACAGATAAATGCCTCCTCCCATTGTGAGGTAAGAAAATAGGATGTGGAGGAGCTGAGAAGCGTGTTGCTGCCTATTCAGGTGCCCAGGATGGAGCGGGAGTAGCTGGTTGATGCTTCGCTAGTGGCTGATGGGGCCAGAGCCTCTCCCACTCCACAGAGTGGGATGCAACAGGCGTGCTGTGCGTCTGCAGTGGGAAGGGACCCCCCCAGTTGGCTGCAGCTTCGGTTTCGTATTCCCCGGCTGCTGCTGTCGGGTTCTCCCGATCAAAGTCTCCCCGACTGCTGTTGGGTGGTGCTCTTGCACTTGTGAAGAGGTTTCTTTACCTTTGCTCTTAGAGCATTAGTGTTTGGTTGGTTTTCTGTTTGTTCCATAGTGTTTGGGCACAAACTGATGCCAGAATTAAAGGGTTGCTTTCACATGGTGCAGTCATCTCACTGCTCTGTGCCTGCACATGGTGGGGTTCCCCACTGGGTAGGTTTGCTGATCCTTCTTGCTGCTGTTTGAGTGTCCGGTGCTGGGTGCCCCATAGCTGCTCCCGGCACTGCCTGCAGACACCCCTGGGGCTCTTTGTTCTTGTGCCCTTGGCACCATTGCTTGCCAAGTGCTTTGGGCAGCGCTCCCTGCCTGCTGCCCCTGAGATGTGGGACTCCGGGTGCTTGGTACAGGGTGAGGGGATGCAGGTGCTTGTAGTGGGGTTTGCCTTTGGTTCTCCTGCCTGGGGCAGGATGCCCTCTGCTAATGAGCTAACGGGAGCTTGTCACTGGTGTGCATTTGAATGAGCCTGTGCAGGTTCATCAGATACACGGTTTGACTTTGTAGTCTGAAATTAGCAGGGATAAAGTCCTCTAATGCACTTGTGTTACGTAGGAGCTCCGGAGGGAATTCATAATAATCCGATGAGAACAATCGCATTTGCTCTGATGCAAGCTGCCTCCAGAACAAGTCCTCTTTGTTTGCTGCCTGCAGGCAAGGAGCTGCCTTCTCAGAAATGCTGCCAGCGGTGTGAGCTTGGGCCTCAACCTGTCCCAAGCTGCCGTGGTGTCAGCAGCCAGCCCAGAGCACTTGTGGGTAAAGATACAGGTACAGACAAAGCTGGTCCAGCTCCAACCCCTACCACAGGCAGGGACGCCTTCCACTGGAGCAGCTTGCTCCAAGCCCCTGTGTCCAACCTGGCCTTGAACACTGCCAGGGATGG
>WYDI02029865.1:0-23756 GCA_009867235.2 Psittacus erithacus
CTCTAGTGGAAGGTGTCCCTGCCTGTGGCAGGGGTTGGAGCTGGAGGAGCTTTAAGGTCCCTTCCAACCCAAACCAGGCTGGGGTTCTGTGAGTGTCCTGGAAGGAAGTTTTGCAGAGTTTACACCAACCTATGAATATCTCCTCCATCAATGCAATTGGTTCCTGGTAAGACTATAGAGAGGTTGTTTTGCTCCAAAACAAAAGTTGTGCATTCATTGTGGCCACGGAAGTGGATTCTGCTCCATGTTCTGCAGTGGCCCATGGTGTGTTCTTGTCTTCTCTACCTTTGAACCTCCCTGCATCCTCCCTCCCCCTGTTTTCACTGTTTGGACTACTAGTATAACTGGATCCATTCACCTCAGCCCCTTCATGTGTTTACCTTTTAAAGGCTCTCAGAAAAATAGGTTTTCATAAGTAGGAAGTAAGGCTCTGGTATTATCATAATTGCTAATAAAGCAATTAATTTCGTTGGTGCTCTATAAAATTTGAAGACCTTTGGTAGGTCATGCTTAGAAGTACATGTCTTTTTTATTAGCGAAGTGATAAAATTCAAATGGAAATGAGAAATGTTTTCAGCTCTTTATATGGAACGTGAAAAAAAAATGTGCTAGAATTTGACTGGATTATTAAAGGAAATATGTCAGGGGGGCTTTTCTTACGCAGTGCTATTTAGCCTTAGAAAAAACACATGAAATATTACATTTTTTCCATGAAAAAAGATAGTTTTAAGGTAAAAACAAAAAAAAATACTGTTTGTTTTGAAAAGTGTTTCATTTTGTACAACCTCTGTTATGAAACTGCTTTTGCAGTGCCTACATGTGAGCCCATGGCGGGATGGACTCCGACACTCCTCAGGTTGTGTCTGACTGCATTGCTCATATGGAGGGAATAGAGAGTCACTGTATCTGTGCTTCCTATCAATTAGGATCAAAGCTACTTAGCTGGCTGAGATACGTTTCCTTTGAATCGTCATTTTGGGTTTCTGTCATGCTTTTCTAATCTCCTACAAAGTTACATTTCCATAAAGAAACATTTCCATTTTTCCTGCTTATTTTCATTCAGTGGAAAGGTTCCTTCATGGTGGGGGTTGGGTTTGGATCTAAAACCTCCTCATGTAGGTCAGCATTTTCAGAATGCCATTTTCCCAGTTGTTTTATTGCAGTGCCTCAACCCCTTAATTTTAAACAATAAAAGTCTTGGAATGGTTCTTGCTTTTCTTTCATTTCCGTCTTTCTGAGAGCTGAATTTCTCCTCTCGTCACAGTCTCCATCCCAGCTTCAACCCATTTATCAATTCATAAGTCTCGCTTCTTCCAGAATAGTTTTTCAGATCTGTATTTTTAGCTGAGAGCTGTTCCATCTTTCCAAAATGATCACTTCAACCTCAGCCACTGGAGCTCAGACATACAATATTTAAATTATTATTTATAGTACAGGAACATGCGGAGACTCTCATTTAAGATAAGGCATTAGGCATGTGCCTTGATGAGTAAAGGCGCAGTGAATGGTAGTCCTGCTCTGAGCAGTTTGTGCTCTTAAGCCTGGGTGGACTCGCTGGGAGAATTTAAGGAGAAATCTAACCCAGACACACATTAGCATCACCCAGGGTTGAATACGGTCTCCAGGTATTGACAGTTACCCAGCCCTGCCTTTCCCATCAGTACCACCCCTCTCAATGTGATACTGCTTTTGTCTCAACACCAGATAGGCAAAAGAGATGGGATCAAAAAGAGGAATAAGGGAACTGAGTGCCATGAGAGCATGACCACCCAAGGGAGATGCCAGATGGGCACATCTGCCTCCAGCATGCAGCAGGGCAATCCCTAGAGCTGGGGTGGTGGTACAGCTTTAGGGCATGATGATGCAATACCACCTTGAGATAACAGCTTACATGTACAAACATGCCCAGACAACTCCAGCTTCCAGGGCTTTTCCAGTCATTGCCAGAGGTCCCTTTTCTCCAGTGTGCCCCTAATTCTTTTGATTCCTCAGCTAGTACCAGCTCAGGATCTGTCAGGCTTCTACAGGCTCTGGTGCATTTCTGTACTGAAAGAAACCTTTCTACTTGGATTGCCATTTATAGCCCCAATTTTTGTTCACTAAGTCGGGCAAATTAGTTCTGTTTAGCTTGATGGATTCTCTCCCTCCCCCTGGACAACAGTGATAAAAGATCTGATCCCTTTCCATGTGTTTATAAAACCAAACATACAAAATCTGATTTGTTTAGGGCTGAGCTTTTAATTGCTTTACCATCACGCTGTAAACCGAATGCGTTAGCAATCTAGGGGATTGATTGACTGAGTTATAATAAGGGACTTGAGAGGGGTTATTGCCCTTAGATAGAATCATAGAATAGGGTTGGAAAGGATCTTAAGATCATCTAGTTCCAGCCCCACTGCCGTGGGCAGGGACACCTCATGCAAGATATAGTAATGCAAACGTTTTTGGTGGGTCAGGATATTGGTGCTGACTTCTGTGGGGCAAGGATTTGGTGTACAGCTTTGCACCCTGCTGTGGATGCTGATGAAATGTCCCAGTGAAATGGTCTTTCAAGCTGCCTTTCTTATCAGGACTGAACACAGGAACAGGGAAATAAAGCTTAACAGCACTGGCCAGGGTTTTGCTCTGCTCCCAGGTGTCCAAAACCCAGGCCATGTTCCCTGACCTAGCAGGGAAGAACAAACCCTCCTGCGGTTTGAGGGGTTGGGGTTGGGTTTTGGCTGCTTAGAATTAAGATTGCAAAGCAAATTCAGTACTTACATGCAGAACATTCCTGGTGTTAAACTACCTCTAATGAACTCAGGGCTTTTTGCCCTGGACCATCATAAAGCCTTTTCTAGGCTTTCAGAGGCAGCACTGCTTTAGCCTTCTGTTTGTGCCGATTCGTATCAAGTCAGAACGCTTCCTTTTTTCCCAGAGAAATCCCCTGTGTCTTACTCATAAATAAAAAAGAAAATGAAGAAACATTCCTGATGGTATTTTTGCGATTTGAGTTTGCCATCAGAATAGAAGCG
Organism: Psittacus erithacus; assembly: GCA_009867235.2. Classification (NCBI taxonomy): domain Eukaryota; kingdom Metazoa; phylum Chordata; class Aves; order Psittaciformes; family Psittacidae; genus Psittacus; species Psittacus erithacus. The sequence goes on from WYDI02029865.1 coordinate 3,015, forward strand.
CGCACACACAGCACTTGTCGTCCCTAAAACTTACATTTTGAAAGTTCTTTGAAGATGTAAATTACAGATCTTTCATATGAAAAGTTAATGAAGGACTCTAAACAAAATAAAATAGAAATGATGACATGAAAGAGCCTTCTTATGGCTTCAATAACAAGATAAACAGTTTAATATTCCACATACTGCATTAAAAATAACAGCTAGGCTCTATGGAGACGAATCCTCTAACTCAACTGCATTGGTTGTCACATTAGCCCAGGATAGTCAAGGAGACTGATGACTCTCCCTTAATTGTCACCTCCTTTTGGCCCCCAAAAACACTGAAGGCAGCCAGTACCCGCTAAGTTTCAGCAGACACCACAAGTGCTTTAACAAATACAGTAGTAAAGTGCCATTACCACCAACACTTCAGCAGCCTCCTGAGTGATAGACATATACTGTATTGACAGCCTAGAATCTTAATGAGCTATAGCTGCTTCAGACTGTATTGATTGTCCTTTTTTAGTCTTCCTCCAATGCAGACAAGAGGCAACGAGAACCAGCATTTCATTAAAAGGAGACTTTGTACAGTGATTCATATTTCATGAACACTTGTGAGCAAACATGTCCTGGAAAATAACCAATTAATTCAGCCATGTTAAGACTCAAGGTGGAAACCAAAAACAACACCATTGCCTTTACAGAAGCTGGGGAAAGCACAAGGTTCAAAATCTCCTACCATATAAAAAGTTCCCAAAACAAGATTTTGATCCACATCCCTTGGTTCACTTCACTTCCTGCTTCTCGGCTCTCCTGACAGCTTCTCCTGTGTATAATGTTGTTCGGTGTGACTATTGTAGCGTGCTGTTCGCAGCTCAGGATGCTGCGAGACACAATGCCCATTTTTCCTATGAGTGGTTTGAGGTGGTGGTGGTTTTGACAGCATCGCAGATTTGAGCTAAAAGTGACCAGAAGCACAGAGGAAGGAGTAGCCTGCAATAATGATTTGCAAATTGTGTTAATTTCATAGTGGGATCCTGCTTTTTGATAGGATTTAATGCGTAATGAGCTCCTGAGACGTTATTTTTGCTTCAAAGCTTTGCTGAGCACTAGATCCTATTAAATTCTTGCAGTGAACACACCAAAAAAAAACACTTTGAGCTAATTTTAATAATTTTTAATTGAAGGAATATTTTTATTCCAATTTGAATATTCAAGCTGTTTAAAAGTTAACACATTCTCAAAGTAGGCATCAGTCTTTTCCTTCCATAATATCTTTTTTTAGGCAGCCTGTGGCATGGGGAGAGGGAAGGGAAGAGAGGCTTTTTCTGTCCTGGATTTATTTTTCAGACCCAATGGAAACAAATTTAGGCATTTTTGGCTATTTATTTCTTTTAAAGTGCCTGCATGCTGCCATTTAATCTCCATTCTTTTTATTGCTGCTTTATAGTCTACCATTATTGTTTGTTTGCTGCCTTTTCTTTCTCCTAAAAGCAGAAACAAAATACAAATTTCCCTGCTAGTCCTTTCTTGTGTCATAGCAGGAGCCAGATTTGTGCGTATGTGTGTCATGCTCAGTAACATATGTATTTTGTTGTTAGTAGAGTTGTTGTATTACATTAAATCTTACGGACCCCAGCAGAGACCAGCATCCCAGGTTGCAAGCTAGCTAGCAGGAGACCAAACAACATCACAATCTACATACATAAGCAGGAAATGTGTTTTAGTGCCTTGTTTCAGGAAGGGAAAGTGGATGCAGAGAAGAGTCAGTGACCTGGTTCAAGCCTTCCTAAAGATCTGGGGTTGGTTCTTATAGCCACATAGTGTTCCTCTGATTTATCCTCTCAACCTTCCTGCTCTCCAGAATCGCACACAAGGCTGGAGGACAGCGGGCAGTCACAGGACAAATGGCACACAGCTGTGTAGTTTGTCTCTTCTCGGCTCATTTTCAGCACAGTGTAGACAAAGAAATTGATGTTCAAGTGACAGCTGTGCTGAAGGGAAACCCTGACTAAACTCTGTGCCTGAGGCTCTCCTACGCTATGATCGCTCAAGCTGTTGCAGCCATGAAAAGGTCCTGAGTCTCATATCTCTAACTGCAGCAGGATTTGGGGTTAGTAGAGGTGCTGGTGAACCTGGTGTGCATGATCCCAGCTTGCCCATCATTTCCTTACGGATGTCTGCAGAGAACGTGTGGCCATCCACTCTGATGACTGAGGTGTGGTGTGGCCATGGCCTTCACTATGGGCAAAGGCTTTTAGTTTGCTGCAGGGCTCTGCTCCTGCTGCTCTCAGATAACTGAGGGTGATCCCAATGACTCAGTCAGTCTTTCTCCATGTCCATGTTAGGTTTTAGGAATCAGAGACAGATGTTTGAGGGCCCTGAGATGTTTGGGGTGACCTTGGGGAGGCTCTAACTACAACTCAGAATTGTGAATGGTAAATGCAGTAAGCAAATCAAGAGCCTGGCACTCTGGCAAGCCTCAAGGCCTAGTCTTATGTTGCTGTTTTTTCTCTGTGGCAAACTTACAGATTTCAGAATGACTTTGCTGTAGCAGTGACTTGAAAATAGAGTGAGTGAGTGTTCCCTTTTAAATAATGGATTATGAAGCAAAGATTAATTTTTGCTCAATTTTCACACTAATTCCGTGCCTTGCTGCCAGCAGCAGCAGAAAGAAGGACATGAATTCACAGTGGCTTTCTTTTCTTTCAAAGCCTTAACATGCTTTTATTGGATAGGACTGTTTGTAATGAAGTCCCATCATTCACATCTGGCTGCCTACCTAACCATGGGATGTTGACATCTCTGAAACATCCTTTGGTTAATGCCATCAGTAGAGATAGTCAAACCACTTTTCAGCTTGCTCAATGCCTGTCTAGAGGAAATCAGACCTCTTCCACTATGGACAGAAGGTCATACACCAACAATGCCTATGACAGCCAAAACTCTGCAGCTGCCAGGCTTGTTTTTAGGCCAATTGAAACGGGGGACGAGGGAGAAAGAGAGAAAGACAGACAGCTGAGAAGAGGTGAAAGCAGTAATGCTGTGTCCCAAAGGCATTTATCAGCCCAAATGAAATGGAAACAGTGAAAGGGAAACACTGCTTTGCTTTTCTCAAAATTGTATTTCCAGTTGAATGAGTTGAAAAGAAAATATCCTTTCCTTTTCCTGCGATTCTGAGAGATGTGCTCGCTAAGTCTGCAGGCTTAGTAGGAGAGACAAGGAGTATTTATTTCCCACATACATTGGTAATTTATGAGGTTGCTATAAATGTAGAGTTTATGGAAGTAAAATCAGGCCATGAAATAAAAAGGTTTTTATTCAAATATCCCAGCTTATTAATTTGTTCTAATTCTTCACAGAGGAGATGAGTGAGGATGCACACAAGGTTTACTGCATTTTAAGAGGGAGAAGATCGAGCGCAAGTGGCACATGCAGGGTATATTTTAAAAATAGAAAAGAAAAGTGAATTTTATTAGAATTTGAAAAGTAATTGAATTTTCTTTTTCCTGTTTTGCCATCAAAGATGCCAGAAAGAAGTTTACTGTTCTGAGCAAGGGTCTTGCATTGCTAACAAACCTGCGTGAAGTGGCTTCACCTCCTTGTGCAGCCGGCTGTGACGGACTGGATGTAAATGCAGCTCTTATCTATGACACATGAATGGGTGGAGAAGAGATTTAGAGCCTTGAGCAAGAAATAAGATGCCACAATTGCTTTCACTGGGAATTAGCTTTCCACCAGGAGCAGAAACGGGGCAAACGCATTGTTCATTATGAGTAATATTAACAATCAGTTCCACTGAGTGCCCATCACCATGCATATAACAACCGTGTGTTCTGTTATTGTCCTGCCTTGACCTCCAAGAGGATGAAGGGGTGGGGAAGGATCCTTTCGCATGATGTGCTGTAAGAAACATAGAAAGGTAGAGGTAATGCTGAAGTGTCACCAACTTTAAGGCTGAGATGCTGCCCCTGAGAGCCTCAAAAGCTCTCAGAAATCTGGCCCTTTAAGATGCTCTTTGGAAGAAATGAGTCAGCATAGCACAAAAGTTCAGTCTCTGCTGGCTCCATGTCGGCAGGCTCTCCCTGGGCACACCACACTTCCCAGTGGCTGCTTTACACTGATATTTGGGTGTGGAAAGGGAGAACACAGAAAAGTGAAGATGTATTGAATGCTAGAGTAATGTGTTAGCTGATAATGACCTCCCAGAGCAACTCTTTGGAGGCCCTCACCGAATCAAGTCTTTTCTATTTGCTAACTTTGCGAAAAGGCAAATGTCCCAAGAAATAGTTCCTTTCTTGTCAGACCCAGAGGCCCTGCACTGACTCCTCCCACCCCTTACTCTCAAGGCACATAACATCTGAGTATATTCTGTTTCCCAGCTCACTTTAAGGTGTCTGTTAGCTTTCCTCACCCCCCCCCATCCCAGTTGACTCTGCATATGCTTTTGGATGTGAGGGACTAGGGTGCAAATAAAGCCCATGTCCTTCATAGCTGGACTGTTTTTCTGGCCAAGAGGAGCAGCTAAGCCCCAGAAGTCAGAGGAGGTGACAACATCAGTCACCACCCAGAAGGAGAGAATAGAAGCTAAGATCTATTACTTTGCATTACACTGATCAGGGCTCTCTAATTGAGGCAAATGGCATACAAAGAGGGAGAAGGTCCTGCAATGGCTCTGAGTGGAAGCATAAGCCTCCTTTCCCTCTTGGCATCCCCTCACCCTGTGTGTCCATCTCGGCTACTCATCTCTGGAGGGGTTAGCTGTGATCCCCAGTGCCTCCCTGAGCGCAGCACCGGCGGAAGACACATTAAAGCTGGTAGAGGAGCAGCGCTGCTCCTGGAGTGTCACTTGGCTGGATGACACGGAGCACTTTGACAAGGCAGGAAGGAACTGGAAGTCTGTGATGAGGCTGTGGGACAGAGTTCTTTAAAGAAAGACCAGCTCTGGAGTTCCTAGTCCAGTGGTACCCCACAGGGGGCTGTGACTGGGGCTGTGATGCTGAGACGAGCTGAGCTGCAGCTTGCGCAGTGCAGTAGTGCACTTCATGGTACTTTGGTGTCTTTTTTTGGAATGCTTTGATAATGGAAGTGGCATATGACCTTCTGCGTTTGAGATCTGATGGCTCAGGAATAGCTATACTATTGTCCATCAGTCCCTATTCTCATATACAGAACTATTGCCAAGCTAAGAAAAGCCTTAGAGACAGCTGGCTTTTCTAAGGAGCGGTTCCCATTGTTACATTCACTAAGACTTCTGGACCCCTGAGGTATACAAGGGAGTGTCTGAGTTGTAAGTATCAAAAGAAATTAATTATTCCATATTATAATTAAGGCTTTTTTAATTAGCTGAATAATTAGAATTTTCCTTGCCTTACACTGCTGCTTTTCCCATAGCCGGATAATCTGGAACTTTAGAGCTATTTACCTGAGTAAAAGGCATTTCCAGCATCAACAATTCTCTTTCTGTAATAAGAAGGAGTAAATAACAGCCCTACTGCAGCTGCAAGAAAGGCAGGGCGCTTTAAAAGTCGTCTGTCAAGTCAGGCTTGTCCCTCAAAATGTATGTTTTGTAAAAGCCTTCAGAAAACGTTGGGTCGAACTGTTTTAGTGTTATTGTGAGGAGATCAATATTTCCCTGCAGCCTTTGCAACCCCCGAATTGTAGCGTGTTGTTTGTGCAGAAGCTGAAAGCGAAACTGCCTCAAAAAGGGAGTAAACCGGCCTGTTTCTGTGATTTGCCCTAAAAGCACCTGAGATAAACAAAATTACACACTCGAGCAGTTCTCCCAATGTAAAGAGATGAAGGGGGAGTGATGGTGGGGTTTGGGGAAGGGTTTTTGATTCTCTTTCACCCTTTGTCCCTGTTTCCTCCCATCTCCTTCAATGCCCATCTCATCCTTCTCATCTCCATGTTACTCCTATGCTGTGCGAGATACCATGCCGCATGTCTTCCAGGCTTTGTTCTCCAGTGAAAGCGCCAGGGAAATCATGCAGGGTTCCCATGTGTTTTGACACTGAAACGACAGAGTTGCCTGCAGTAGTTCCCCCACCACTGGAGAAGAGAAAACCTTTTAGTTTTGCTCTGACATGCCAGCATTCAGAGCATCAGAGGTGGGAGCACCAGATCCATCAGGTGTGATGCATTTGGGAGCCTTGACCTGGCAAATGCATGGACAGCATTCCCATGTATTCCTGATGCTCTCCTATGGACTCTGCCAGATGCCATGGCCTTGAGTCAAAGGCTCTGTAGGGTTAGGTCTTGGTTAGGTCATACCAGGAGGAACAGAATTTATGGTCCTATGTACCATGGTTGTAGATGGGTATTTAAAGCTGTTGAATCTGAGTTCAGAAAGGAACCGCGTTGGTTTGGGGAGCTTGGCTGAAACCTCTGTGAAGAATATGATAGCAGGAAGTCTGAGAGACACACAACTGCTCACAGATACACCGGGGTGGATGCGGCAGCTTCACAATGTGCCACGTTCACCTGCATCAGACAGAAAAAGAAGGTTAAGCCAGGTTGTGGGAGTAGGAGGGCAGAGAGCAAAGGACCGGAGGAAAGAAAACGCAGTGCTGCCTGGCAGAGAGGCTGCTCTCTTTGTGTGCTTTGTGCTTGGGCTGAAACATCTTCACAGGGCTTTTTCTCCCTCTAATCTGGAAATAATTCTGATTTATTTTAAGCCTTCTATTAAGACAAGTCACACAGCACTGCCTGGCTGGCAGCAGGAGGCTCTGTGTGTGTGTGCCCGCCAATGTATGTGTGTATCTCCAAGGGTGCTGCCTGCCTTCTTTAGTTGATACGGCAGTCAATTATTGTGTTTTCAATTATATATAAAAGGCAATGATGGAGTTTTTCAGCTTTTATAGGGCCACAAATCACGGGGTCCTTCACTGCATGAGCAGCGTTGCTGCCACAGTGTAGCATGGGAGATCACAACTTGTATGTGCAGACTTGCAGAGGAACCTGTGCAATCAGGGACCCCCACACTGCAGGAGGACCACAATGGGGCAGGTGAGCCCTTGCTCTTTGCATGGTCCTTCAGCCACCAGACCCTGTCTGACAGCCAAGGGCAACGTGGTTCATGGGCTATGCCATGCATCTGCGCGCTTCACATTTTCAGCAATGTGTTATTGAAGGAGCTCTGAGGTTGGATCATAGAACCATAGAATCATAGAATCGTTTGGGTTGGAAAGGACCTTAAGGTCATCCATTTCCAATGCCATGGGCAAGGACGCCTCACACTAGACTATGTCACCCAAGGTTCTGTTCAACCCAGCCTTGGACACTGCCAGGGATGGAGCATTTACCACTTCTTTGGGCAGCCTGTTCCAGGCACCTTACCACCTTCACAAGGAAGAACACACAGGATGAGCAAGGAAGAGTTACAGAGGCTAGGTGAGGAGGTCATTCATGAGAAGGGTTATGATACAGAAAACGACATGGGCTACAGCACAACTTACCATCAGTATCTTAGGCACACAATGGGTCTCTTGCCAGCCCAAGGCAAATGGGTAGATCTGAAGTGAGCAGGCTGGAAAACTGTTGGAAACTAGGATCTGTTTCACAGAATGATCATTTTGTCATACATAATATAGTCACCTAAAGCTGCATTTGCAAAGCTAACCCTAGAAACACAGGGTTGGGACTGGCAGACGAGGAGTGTTTTCCTTTGAAACTAGACTGTATAAAGGAAACCCGAAGATGTAATAGTGCATGGGCACCACAGTCCTCACCAGCAGCCAAAAGGTGCCATCTTCCATCCAGAGATCTGAACAAGGACTCACCGCTGTCAGGCTTGGTCTTTCCTCAGCCTTGGCATTTAGGTGTGTTAATGCACATAGAAATGCCCCCACAGTGCCTGATACAGGGCAGCACGAGCCACGCTCAGCTTCTCTGGTGTTGTGCAGTAAAAGAAATATAAGCCAAGCCATTTTTATTCTGCTCCATGCTGCAGCAAAAGGGGTGTCTGAAGGCATCATCAGGCTGCATTTTACTGGTGGCAGATTGGTGGCAACCCAGCAGTCAAGTCCATGAGTGCGAGGCTGTGAAAGGCTGAGCAGCTCAGGAATAGAAATCAAATCATTGCCACATAGGGTGAACAAGAACACTTGAATTCTGAGACTCCAGTAGGCAACAACTGAGAAAAATAAACAGAAGTTGTCAGCTGTACTGGATAGACTGGCTGCAGTGCGGACTGGGAAAGGAGTAGTGACCGTGATGACTGGGATGGAGGTATTTAGAATGATCCCATTTCACCTGGCCATACCCCAGGAACTTATGGTCCTTTGCATAATGAGCTACAAGCTGCAATAAGTAGTAGTAAATAAATGGCATAAAGAGGATCCCATCTTGGTACAGAAGGAGGATCCCATCATGGTTTGGAATACTCCTAATGCAGGGAGACAGGGACCAGCATGAAAGAGAGACCGCTGACAGGCTTGGTTACCACTCAAAGCTGAGCTTTCGCTATGGAATGGGGATATTTGTGTGGAGTGGATTGTGGCTTTAGGCAAACTGCCCAGTTAGACCAATTCTGATGGAAATCCTGGAACTAATGCTGGCAGAATGCCCACTGACTGGACACTGCATGACACTGCTTTCTGCAGTGGGGACAGAGAATAGGCTCTGGTTGTTATGATGAGTGTTGGGATTTTGAACTGGTTTGGCATCGAAGCTGGAAGAAAATTAAAACTCAGATGAGGGTTTGGAATCATTAGTGCCAGAAAACAGCTCCTGAGATAGCTGCTGCATTATTGCTGGGGGAGCCTGAGGACCCATTGATTCCAAACTGGGATTCAGAATTGCAGTGCTGGAGGTTAGGCATGACAACAGGCCCTGGAACTCTGCTGACATAAATGAGGGGCTGGGAGGATTCTTTGGAAAGAAAATGAACTGGAGACAAATCTAGTCAAAGCCACCGGTAGCAGTGATAATAACCTCCACTACTCAGGGTCGTGAGGACAAACCAGCCCAAAGCTCTGGAGGATGAGAGGGAGCTCTGCAGTCCTGCAGTGTGTGGCACTCTGCCTGCAGGAAGGCAGAGGGTGTTTTGTCTCGACTGGGTAAGTCTTGGAAATGGGATTTGAAGTAGATGTGAAACAGGGTTTGGAAGGAGCTAGGGAGCCTGGCAGAAGAGATGGCTACGTGGACTATAAAACCCATTAGAGTCTTAATGCATAAATTGGCAGAACTGTGCAATAGCAATGAAAACCAAGATACTGGGAGCCCGAGCTGTTATTAGATTCTGGTGCCTCAGTGACTATTGGAATTACTATTTTGTGATAGCGTGGGTGCCTACAAGGTTTATCATAGAGACAAGAGTGTGCAGTGGTCTCCTATGGGGCAGGGAGTGTATCTGCTCTGCTCCTACACCCTCTCCCAGTGCAAACAGCTCACTAAAGAGTGTGGCTGAGTTTTCTTGTATTCAGTGTCATGTGCAGGGTAATAAAAATGGGCTTTTCAGCAACTATTCCTGAAACAAAATAGGTTACCTTAGATCTGACTAACTTTGGAAGGATAATACAGAAATAGAAGCGCTCGTAATTGCCTTACCTACAAAATGATGTACTCCTGCAAAGGTTCCTGAAATAGCCAGACCACCTCAGGATGAGGGTGAGTTACCTTTCTGCAAGCGTAAGCCTGAGATAAGTTGGACTATGGAGTATGGAAAGATTAATGCCTTTGCTTTAATAATGGGGCTTGATCCAAGACTGCAGAAAGGATATAAGTACCCAAGCAGAGCCCGGAAAGCCTGGTGGATCAAGGAATGTCAGTGCAGTGACCCAGTGGGTGTAATTCCCAGGATGGCTGGTATTAAAGGGAGATAGAAAGATGCATCTGGCTGTGGATTTCAGAGCATTAAATGCTGTAGCTCCGCAAACATCACCTCTCCTTGTTAAAATGTCAGAAATTACGGCTGCGGTAGTACAAGGAGCTAAGTGGTTTTCAGATATAGAGCTAGCAAATGCATTTTTCTTTAGCCTTTCAGCAGAGAAATGTTGGTAAAAGTTTGTGGCTTTTACATTTCAGGAGAAACAAAATTGTTTCACGTGAGTTCCTCAAGGGTTTCACAAGCTCCTGTGACCTGTCACATCCACATCATCCAGATGTGGGAGAAATCAGCCTGCAGGTCCAGGGAGCATGTAACATCACATGTGGATCACACCTGAACTGGAGGGATTCTGAAGGACAAGCCTATCAGCAGAGAGGAGCTTTTGGCTGCAACCCAGGAAGAAGGATTTAAAGCCAACAGACAAAAGGTTCAATTAGTGCAACAAGAGGTAATATATTTAGAAGCAATACTAGGTATTGAAGGCCAGGCTTGTGATAAACAGTGTGGAATTAATGCAGACACTGCCCAGCCCCACCGCTCTGCCTAGCGAAGAGCGCTGCGAGGCACATTTAATTGTATGCAGGGTTTTATTCTGATGCTCACTGAAGTGAGTCGTCATCCAGCTAAGCTCTTAGAGAAAGCTAGGCAGTGGGAGCAGGGTGCAGAAAACCAGGCAGCTTGGCTAGAGCTGAAGCCAGCCCCAGCCCAGGCTGCAGTGGTGGGCTGTCTGAATGCAGGAACCCTCTTATTTGCCTCTCTTAGCCAGGAAGGAGGTGCCAATCTGGCACAAAAACCCGTGTTCCAGGCTATTGTCTGTGTATCTCCAGTCTTACTGACACCACAACTCCTTGTCAGAAGGAATGAGGATCTTTAGTCTGGAAATTGGGTGATATCGTTGGGGGAAGGCCAATGGCACAACACAACAGTCATGCTTCCTTGGAATACGTTGTGTTCAGTACAGCACAAGGTGGTGCTTGTCTAGCTCTTGGTTGGCACAAGGGACCTTCAGATTAATGAATTAGAAATTAGACCTGGAAAAAAGCATGGGACACAGCACCTCCATATATTAATGGTGGAGTGTGCTGCACATGAGTGTCAGATTCTGCAGCCTCCTGATGTGCAGTGGCCTGTGCAGGTTTAATTGTCTCTGTCAAAATACATCCACATAAGCCAGGAATCTGCTTTACAGGTGGTTCAAGCTCCCACAGGATAAGGCTTGCAGGAGTTTTGCTCCAGCCCATGTAAAGAAGCTCAGGAGGCAGCGGGGCAGGTCTTGCCTCGCTCAGTACAAGAAGCAGGAATCCCAGCTGCATTGTAAGGTGTGCTGCCCCGCGGTGGGAGCAAACAAGGGTGAAGGATTTCATTTTGCTGAACGAGGGTTTTGCCCAGCTAAGAATAAAACTACACACAGCAGAATACCCACAAACCTCAGCGTATGAAGAACTTGGCTTCTAAAGGAAGCTTTAAGGATATTAGTACAGGTGAATAGCAAAAGTTAGGATGTGTTGTTCCCATCTAATTGGCTCCACAAATGACTATGGTCAGCAGTGATTATATTCCTTTTAAGACCATGACATGAAGGGAGATGTGACTGACAGCCATTGGTGGTGAAAAACCTCTGTAGCAGATGAATAGCAACTGAAGGGTCTCACAGATTAATGGATAAAAGGATTTGACAAACAGCCACAGTAGGATCATCAAGAAATAGCTGAGCAATTAGGGGGAAATGTTCACAGAATAGATAAAAGGTAGAAAATGGTAAATAACCAACATGAAGAATGGCAAGTAGGGAGACAGGGGTATATCATGGGTTTCCTGGAAAGAAACACAACTTGGGCTGGGATGGATCTGGCATTAGCACAGGTAAAGGCATTTCCATTGTATATTAGTTCAAGTAAGTTCTGACAACGTGAGGCAGTTTCATCAATCACAGCCCAAGCTTTGGAGAGCAGAAAAAGGCTAAGCTACAGGAAAAATGGTCTTTATTTTTTAAGATCATATAACAGAGTGACTGTTAACCAGTCACTAGACTTGGGTCAGCCTGGAAGCATGGATTTGCTGTCATGTGTAAGAATAGCTCTTCCAGCTGCTGTGTTGGGCATTGATGCTGCCAAAGCTGGGAACATGGTTAACAGTGCTGGGCTCTTTCTGTTTTGCCTGCTCTGTCAGGGCAAGGTCTGCATGCAGCATGGAGTTCCCTGTGTTTTGCAGTAGGGAGAATACGACTGGAAGGAGCAGAGCTGTCAGTGATGCTGCCCAAGGTGGTTGCATCCTCCTCCTGGCTAGTTTGCCCTTCCTCTGTTTGAGCAAAGCACATTGTGCAGTCAGTATGGGTGGTCAGTGTGATAAAGCCATTCTATGGGCCTTGATACACTTGATACTGGACAGCAGCATGGACTGTGTCCCTGAGATGTCCTAGTTCCGTGATCATCCAGAACTGGGATGGCTTAAAGCTGCATTAGTCCCGCTTTTCCACAGCTAGTCATGCTTCGTTGTGGCTGTTAGAACGGTGTCACCAAACAGTTCCAGAGCCCTCACGTTTAATTTCCTTTGCTCTTCCTCCATTTTACAGAGTCCCATCCACTTCATTTTGCAAGTGTTGTATTTAACAAGAGACATCCCTCTTTCCTTAGAGGCTGGTGTGCTGCTAACAAGTACTGTAGACGCAGCCATGCACGATTGTTCCTGTCACCTTTTATCACACAGTGATCACCATCATGCCAAATCCCTTCCTGCCATCTGCATGCCATGAATTACATGGAACGCTCCCTCACCCCTCAGTGCAGCCTGAGCTTCTCTTCGCTTCCTCCATCTTTGGCCCTCCCCAGCCTGTGCAAGCAATCCAGGGGCTCCTAAGAGGAAAAGTGCTATGTTACAATGAAGGGTCTCTAACTCACTGCTTTTTCCTGTCAAAGCGACTAGTTTCTTTGCCATGAACTGGAATCCCTTGAGAGAAAGCAAGCTAAAAACGTCTTTCAGCAGCCTTTTCTCTTTGCCCTCCTGGTGCAGGCTGAAAATGAGAAGAAAAGTGCAGGGAGAAGATTAAAAAGAAAAGCAAAAAATGCTCAAAAAGGCAGAATTTCCAGAGCCCAAACAATCCATGGGACAATAGGAGATAATGATTCCACCTCTGTGCCCTGCTCCTGCCGGATGGGGGTTTTGAACACGGCATCTGCCGGAGGTGGTTAAAGACCCGAGCGCTCTGAACGTGGAGCCGTGGTGATGAGCTGAAAAGCTTGTTGCTCACGTTGCAAACAAAGACTTACCAGAGGGCAAAGGTAAAACCATCTGGGACCCGGCCTTCTAATCAGGCCCATGCTGTGAGCTCATGATATTAATCCAAGAGCCGGTGACATGAAGGCGGGAGGACTGCGTGACCCCGTGCCCGTCCAGCTGTAGCTGACACTACCCAGTACCCTGTGTTCCGTTTAATAAACTCCATTGATACGTTTAATAAAGACACCTCGCGCTTCCACAGTTTCATGTGTGACCTCGCTGTGGTTGCTACCACAAACACAAAGCAAGAGAGTCAAGGATCATTAGCTGAGGAGGCAAAACTGCCCCTTCCCTTGCTCTTCATTTCTCCTGTGAACATCAACTGCCTGGGAGTCGGCGATTGTTCATAATCCTTCCTTGTTTCCATTCCAGAAGGGCCAGGCTTCTGTGAGAGCCTGGTTAAAACTACAACATCATTGCCGGCAGCTTGGGGAGCTTTCATCCTGCTTGCTGCCTTTGGATGCCTCATGCCAGCACCCACCTTCTGCCTAGGGCTATGTTTAGGGGCTTCCCATAGCCCCATGGGCTGCTCTCACCCGATCTCCTCGCAATTCCCTGGTGAGGAATAAGCATCTACAGCCACCAGGGGCCAGAGGAAATCCATTAGTAACTCCCAAGCACCCTTTAGAGGGTCCAGGGCTGCACTGCGCAAGCCAGGGGCCTTTGGCTTCTCATAAAGGTCATCTGCCTCAGCAGGGGAAGGAAAAGATTGATGTGTACCTCTGCAGTTCTTTTTTCTAGGCAGGCTAATGAAAACTTGGTAAGAAAAATGTCTGGTTTAAAACCTAGAGGCAAGGGTTTGTTTGGTACATTTTCTGTTAAGTTTGGACTTCTTGGTTTTGAGGCTTTTTGGGGTGTTTCTTTAATGATGATGTGATTTAGTAGTGGGTTTTTTGCATTAGAGTGTCACTTGTCAAACAAGCCTCCTGACTGATTCGTTTTTTCATGTCTAGCTTTCAACATCCTCAAAGGCATCTAATTGTTCAGGACATACTGAGGAACTGCACTTAGAGAAATCAAGCCTCGAGTGGAACTCCCCTGAAAGCAAAGGCACCGGGAAGCCAAGATTAGTTTTCAGCAAGTAAGTGGTTTTCATTTTTCGGCTTTCTCAAGGACTCTTTCAAGGGCTAAGCAGATGGCTGGGAGATCCACAGAATGGGAACCTGCCGTTTTGATGGGGACAGCAAAGTGTGTGTGTGGGGGGGGGTTGGTTGTTTGGGGTTTCTGTTAGTTAAATCGCCCTTTTGTTTGACAGCAATTTAGGCTATTTATGCAGCTGAGATGCCAGGGCAGTTTTTGTGTGTGTGGACTCTTCCTCTCCAACAAAGGACAGAGGAAATTGCCACACTAATTTTCTGAGCTTCCTAATGGCTCTGAAGCGCAACCAGAAGGGCAGTTTCTAACTTAAAAATACAAAGGCACATAAAAGAATAAGAGCATGCACAGATAGTTCAGTTCACTCAGCCTCTTGGAAACTTCAGGCGGCTATGGCTGCATGCTCATTCCATCCTAAATGAGGACATGGGCCTGTGCTGAAGACAGGGTTTTCCAGGAACATTTAGGGGTATGTTAGCCTTTGGGCAGCCTGGAGTAACCATCAGCCTGCTGTACCCTGGCAGCAGTGATATGCTTCAGGGAGGCTCTAAACCCTTACTGCTAGGAGGCGTGATGGCCACAAGCAGGCAAAGCCCACGAGATGTGCAGCACAAGCCACAGGCATCCCATATCCCCCAGCCCCGAGCCTGGCCAGCCAAGATACAACACATCCATACCCTGAGGTCCAAGCAAAACCAAGTCTTTGTACCCTGGGAAGAGGAAACAAAAGCCAAACCCCAGCGTATTAACTCATATCTAGTGCACACCATCTGGACCTACCAAAATGCCTTGTTACATAGGGAAAAGAATGCTGATCTTGCATCTGCAAGTGGAAGCTTTAGGTGGTCCCTCTCCTTAAGGAGCCCCATGCACTCCCAGGGATCCTGTGCCCACTGAGCATGGGCTTCTCTGCTAAAGTGCATACGCACCCCACCTCCCTGTGTCTACGTTTGGATGTATTTGCTCTCTAGCTGTCCCACACATTTTCCTCACTAGCCTGTCATAGCCATTACTAAAATATGCTTATCTCATATATGCAAGTAGCAGGTTATTTATAAGATTCTTTAAAATTTCCATAATTGTGCTGTAAAAAAAAATCTCTTTGCTTATCTCACAAAGTGTTGTAACCACAGTGTTACTTTTATTGAAATCCAGAAATCACTCAGCAAAATAAGAGGAGTTTAAAAAGTGACTTATATTTTTGAAACACAAGGGAGAGTGAGCAAGCAAACCAGGGCTTTATTATTTTAAATTAGAAAGTTTAATGCTCACCAAAAAGGATATAAACTGTAAATGTATTTTAGCAGTTCCTAGAGAAAAAGGGAGAGGTTTTAATAATAACACTGTGTGTGCTCTTATATCATTTTCATTAGAAAAATCTCTGAGCACTTTCTGGTTATTATGGAATGGAATGCCTTGGAAGACTCTGGGGAGGCACTATAGGGAAGCAAGGTAACAAATATAAGTCCACATTATACAAATATAAGCACATTATTAATCACTACTTGGAACTTCCCAGCCATCTTGGGAATCTACAGCTGCCTGCTACCACTCAGGATTACAAGTCTACCTCTCCAGCACAGCCTTACTGGGCTGTGATGGTAGATGGCTGTGGCAGTGCAAGAGGCTTCCTTGCATGTACCCACTCATTTCATGGGTGAACCAGCCCCTGGAAGGTGTTTCCCATACTCAAAGGTGTGGAACAGAAATGAACAACAGGGGGTGGCCGAGCACTTCACTGTGCTCATCGTGGGCTCCTGTCCCTTTGGGAGCGCTGCAGGGATTCCTCTGCTTCCTTTGGGAAGGGTCTGACCCAATGTGAGTAGATTCCTTGCTGGGTACAGGGACATTCCCAGGCAGGCTCTGACCATTCATCACGGGAATGATCTGGAGAGGACAGAAAAATAAGATATTAGCCTATATTTAGCAAGGGTCATAAAATGTTCCCTGGAACAACAAAAGGAGGAAGAGCAGCTGTAAAGGTAGAGGATATTCCCTGGGCTGATGAGGAAAATAAAATTAAGACTATCCCTGGTGTTTAATTTCAGCAAATACAATAGACGGAGTGAGTGCCCAAAGAGGAACAACATGTTAACATAACTTAGACAAACAGGAGCCAAACTGTTGGCCTGACAGAAAAATGAGAGAGCCCATTGGTGCAATGGAGGAAGGGAGTAAATTAAAAACCAGATGGTTCATAGATGTGATTGCATCTTCAGCTTCAGCAAGAGGAAAGAAGGAAGGGGAATATGTATATTATAGGCAGGCCAGGAAGACAAAAGCTGGGAAAACATACACAGAGAGAAGAGGCACTCTTGTCATGATGAAGTTAATTAAAATAGCAGGACCTGAAGTTATTTTTGGCCCAGTGTTAGAAAGCCCAGAATTCCAAGCCTCATTCTTCATTAATACAAAACCTTTCCTATTTCATCCATTCTCAGAAAAGGGACCTCTTCCTTTCTGCGCTAGATAGTGAGTCAAGGCAGATGGGAATTATTCTGAGCTTGGAGAAAACAAAGAAGTGCAAATTAATGGCTTACTGGCAGAAAGGCAGTTTCAAGGACTTTGCCAAGGCACGTTTTATTCCTACACTTATCCTACATGCATAATTTTTTCTTTGATTCTGTGTAGATCGGAAGTGCATGGCCAAGAAGAGATACCTATCTATGTTGTGGGGTGGGCATTGAAACAAGCAAGCAAAAAGCAGATAAAAGAGAAGGGGGAAAACCAATCTTATAATGGCTGGTGCAATGACTCAACAACTTGCTTCATATCACTCAGTAGGCAGAAAATAGAACAAGCCCATCTTGCCAACTTGAACTCATCCCATAGTTTCTCTGTGGGTTTATGTGCATCTGTGCTTCACTGTCACACTTATAGACATGTATGTATATGCACATCCATATATTACATACAATGAAGCACTGATTGGTTGCAGGGGGTCCTCATAGCTGTAGGGACCCTGGCCAGGATCCTTGTTCTACCATAATGAGAAGCTTTGACTTTGGCTTCAGAAGTGGCAGGGCTTCCCTCCAGCTTCCTTTGCAGCAGTAAAGCTTTAAACCTGTAGCTGGACTTTCTCTGCCCAGGACCCTACTTCAACCTCTTCTGTGAGAAGTGTAGAAATGGTCTGACTGCGCAAATTAATCATGCACAAACCATTTTGGATATGATACCGACATTATTTCAATCATCATTTGGCAAGAAGGAGGAGGCAGAAACTCAAACTGCACTTGTGTTGGAATAGTGTTGATTCTTTCATAACCATTACCTCACAAGAACTCGATTTTATATCCCTTGGGAACAGATTCTCTCTGTGCTTAGGGGATTAGAAGCAGGAGATCAGGAGATGGTTCAGTTCTTGTTATGACTTTCAGCTGCTTTCCTAACTTCCTGCCGCCTTTTATTCCCCTTGTGTAAAATCAGGATAATGACATTTCATCCTATGACAGCAGTTTAATGCATTTGTGTCTAAAATGCTCAGGTAAAGGTGTTAATACCTCTCAGAGATTATTGTTTATTACCACAGTTGTGATTACTGATAATTCTGAGAGCTTCACTCTCACATAGATAACAAGAGCGAAACGTTATGAACATTTTGTCTTATTTTGAACTTAATGCCAATTTTGCTCTGAGTTAATTCCTTTGAATAGAATTATTCCTGAACTACACCAACTAGGGACCAGCATCTGACCCCCAGTGTTTAAGAACTGCAGATAATCACAGGTGAAAAGAGACAAAAATACATTTTATCTAAGAAGTATCTACTGTTGTGATAGAGACTGAAATTAAAGTATAATCCAGAGAGAGGAGGGGGGGAGAGAAAGTATTCTTTAATTAAAATCAGCTACCTCAAAAGATGGATATTCTCAGGAGTGATATTTGCAGTGTGCTAAAGGCTTTCCACTTAAACCCCGGATGATGCAAGGAAAGAGGATTCTCAAGGAGTAATATTGGCATTAGCAGATAGCCACTTGCCGCTGCACAATAAGGCGAAATTTGAAGAGCAAAACATACGGACAATAGAACGGAAAGATGGGCAAAATAGGAAGCTATCTGAAACAAAACCTCATGATTATCCTGCAGCAAATGAATAGTTTGGCAAAGAAAGATACCCAAGATAGAGACTTGGAGATACAGAAAGAAAAATTAAACCAGAAGCAGCCGAGATCAATGAAAACAATCAGTACTTTCTGCCAAGAGATATGTTAAAAAGGCTGAAACTGAGGCTTTAGATAACGTGTTCAGAATGATCTGTTGTCCCACCCACCATCGCCATAGCAATTAATGGTCTCAGCCAAGGACAAATTATGGTTCCAGCCATGGAGGTTGTACAGACCCTCTGTGAAAGGCTGCAGGTGAAAGGCACAGTGTCCATTTTGGGGTTGTTCTGGTCAGGCTTGTGCAGATAACACCTTCCTTACCTTCAGAGAGATGCTGCTTCTGACAGCATGGGAACCACAGAGAGTGCACTTGAGGGGAGTACTTCTGATGAGTGTTCTACAGCGAATCCTGCTCTGTTCTCATTTTAGTTACCATCACAGATGGCTTCCTGCAATACAAAGAAGGCTTCTGGCAAGGCAGTTTGCTGGATAATGTTAGAATTGGATGTGATGGGAGTATTACCTCGCAGAAACACCCATTCACCAGCATTTATTTCATTGTGTGTTCAGCACAGCAGATTTGAGGAGCTACTTTGCACTGGCTCCCTCACACAGATACAAATTTCTCCTGCATGAATCTTGTCTAACAACTATTTGCAACCAGGTGGTCTCTGTGAGAAGTGGTTGTGCTGCAGGGAGGAAAAGTGTATCCTCTTTTTTTGCCTTGCCTTTAAAAAACCTATGTCAGTGGTAAAGTGGAGATGCTGCTCTAATGGTATTGGAGGCTCTGTGGGGACCATGGGCAGCACTCTCCCTGCGCCCTGGGCACCCTATTGCTAGGGAGAGGATACACATAGCTTCAGCGCCTATAAATGTCTTTTAGCTTTGCTGTATGTGATGCAAATGTTTGTTCTAGAAGGAGCTTAAACCCAAATTGTTAGCCTAGTATTGGCCGTGCGATATTGCAGCCAGCAGGATGGGATATGTAGCAGGGGACTTTTTAATGCCTCAGATTAAAAAACCTGTTCAAATCTTGGCTGAGTCCAGGTTTCCAAAGAGCTGTTGTGGATTCAGGACAATTTTCAGTTCAAGCAGAAGGGCTGGCTAATCATTAAAATACATTATGCAGGTAATCTGGCTCTTAGTCCCAGACCTTTAAAGATATTTTAATACCCGTAGTAGTCTAAGTGGTAAAACGGCTTAACCCAACTTGGCATTAGTTACCAGCATCTCCTGAAAGGGAGAATTTGTGGCAGTAAAGGAGCGAGGCCTTCTTGGTGATGTTACTTACACTGGTAAACAGTGGGCCATAGTGAGCTAAGTTACAAGTACCCTGCGTTATGGTTTCTCATAGCAGCTCTCATCACTCCTTATTTGCCCAGTCCCACCAGTGCTGCTCACACGGGAGCAAAGAGCCCCTCAGAGCGCACAGGGCTGGTGTTTCATGGGAGAAGTACTGGAAGTCCAGCGCTGATGGTACATGCTGGTGAGCAGTATTCACATATTAACAGATTTCCACTCAAACTGGCAAATAGGAATGCCTCTGTTAGAAACGCTGTGTGAAAGCCAAGGCAACAAAAGTCAAAATGTGCATATGAGAATATGTGGTACACACAGTATATGTCACAATGTTTACCATCACTTCAAAACATGCACCCGCCCACAGTTCTTCACTAGCAGCATCCTGGAACTTCTCCAATTGGGATTTGCTATATGAAGCAAAAGTCAATTAAAATCAGCCATTATTGTACAGATCATGAGATCCATAGTACAAGATACCATACTCATCCCAGATGCTCATTAATAGCAGTGTGTTGCAAACAAGTCCAGGACAATTGCATGGGGTTTGTGTACTTTTCTGATTGCCGTGTTTGCTCAGTTAGCAGATATCGTTTTCAAATGGGTTGGACTTCATGTTTTAGCAAATACCAAATTCCCCAGTTCTGTCGCAGTCTGGAACTCTTGCAAATGTAGGTCAGAATCTGTAAGTAGGTTTAGCTAATGGAAACAGAAAGACTTTGGTTTAAGGGAATTATGTCTACCCAGCTTGCTAGAGGAAGACCTGTTAGCACCAGCTCACCCGCCTTCTTGTACCAAAGAGCCTGCTGCTGTTCGAGGTGTGGTGACTCATTTCTTCATCACACGAATCCTACATTTTTAGCTCAGCAAGTAACCACCTGCTAAAAGCATGGTGTGCTTGGTTGGGTTCCCTCAGTCTCTTGTGGAGCTCTTCCATGTGAAGAAAATGTGGTGTTTCAGGGAAGTAAATTGCGTGGTCTCATGTTCAGCAGCTCACAGACTTGTACAACTCCAAAAGCCCCATTCCCGACACTTTTCTTTGTGAGGAAACAGCATTTACTGGCCTGATTCAGAGAAACCCCAACACAAGAGGGACGTGGAGCTGTTGGAGCGAGCCCAGAGGAGGCCATGGAGATGCTGCGAGGGCTGGAGCAGCTCTGC
>WYDI02029865.1:23932-67035 GCA_009867235.2 Psittacus erithacus
GGCTGCCCCATCCCTGGCAGTGCTCAAGGCCAGGTTGGACACAGGGGCTTGGAGCAAGCTGCTCCAGTGGAAGGTGTTCCTGCCCGTGTCAGGGGTTGGACCTGGAGGAGCTTTGAGGTCCCTTCCAACCTGAACCAGGTTTTAGCTGAGATCCTTCTGCTGGGTGGATGGAGGCTTCCAGTCCTTCAGGCAGAGCCGAGCACTAGCACAGATCACCCAGCTCCCAGGTAGGGCCTTACTGGAATTACAGACTGCCCCTCTGTTTCCTGCTTGGAAGCAAAACACTGACAGTTCTTTTAATTGAATTGAACATTCCCTCAATATGAAACAAACATCTTTGTTTGGGAAGAAGGCTCCCGTGCCCTTTCACACACACAAATGTGCACACTCACTTTTAGGGCTGATTTATAAACCAAAACCTCTGCAATTAGCACAATTTTATTTGCAGCTAGCAGGGATGAGTTGTTTGCTTTAGTGCCAGTATTAGTAGGAATGGAAGTGCACTTGCTCTTTTTGTTTTTAAATAGTTTACTGCCTCTTTGCATTTAGTTTCAAGGGGAGATCAGTATCTGGAAGCATGAGGTAAATTATGCTGTTATCATTTCATGAACTTCAGCAAATAATGTATTATAATTGCACCGATGACCACAACTGGATCTGAAAATGCACGGAGGGCTGGCGTCAACTGCCACTATGCGTCTGACCAGATCAGGAGACGAAAACAACAGTTCCTGGCATTTATTTTCAGATGAGCTCCAACTCACATTTGCAGAAGGATATGAATTGCATTCATTTCCCATATACCTAATTCGTGTGGCTTTTGAGACTTGTGTCCTTGTTCCCATTTGCTTCTTCCAACAGTACGCCTTTAAGAGAAGCTTCCTTGCCTTAAAGCCAAATGCAATGCTCCCTGCTGTGATGGATTCCTTCTGTTCCCTTCCTAATTGGAGCCATTTCATCAGATCGAATTTTGACAAAGATAGTAATTGTCATCCAATTTTAAGGCAATGACAAGATCAATATGAATTCTCAGATGACAAGTATTATTACTGGGTGAACACAAAGAAACAAAGGAAATGAAAAATCCATGTTCTAGGGATCAAAACAGTTAGAGGCACATGCTTGCCTTGATCCACGTGTGTGTGAATCCTGTTGACAACAATAGATGCTGTGCATGTGGATGGATGGGGTAGAACAGATGGCCTTTCCCAGTCAGATAACGAAGGGAACGAGCACCCAGTGCTTTAGTACATCACAGTTGCAGTAATGTGGGAGTCAATTAACTTACCACCGAACAGGCTTAGAGGGAAAATTACCCACAGCCCCATCTCAGAGAGTTCTGCTTTTCCTTAACATTTTGTACTCCTTCTGTTTCCTGAATGTCAGGAGTAAATACCCAAGAAAATCCCGGTTCTTTAAGGTAAATGTATTCAACTTTGATTTATGGAGGCAGAAGTGCTTGATTATTTTTACAATGTTGTTTAAATGAGATGATCTGGTTAGTTAATGGCCCAAAGAGTTCAGAGAAGGCTCAAACAAGGATCTGAAATGTGTTGTAGCACCTTTAGAGGTTTTCCCCACCATCGTGGTTTTGGGACTGATTCTGTCATGTAGCTTTACTGGTGCTAGATACTGTCATTTTATTTAGGAGGTTTACCCTTTTGACAATGCACTTTTGCAAGGTATTTGACCCTCAGAGGTCTGCTCTTGTTCCACATTTGCTCCTCAATGTGCATTCAGGTTACCTCTGCAAGGCCACTCTGCATGCATTCATCCTGCTGTTAAACCAGACCTTCTTTCCAACCCTCAAAATGCTAAATACAAGGAAACAGACCTTTTTTCCCCAGTATTTCTATTCAAAATGCAGTTTAACTGAGGAAAGGGGTTTTGGCAAAATAATAATACATGATTGTTGTACTAATTGGCAGCTGCAATGATAACAACCATGACAAGTTTTAGCTCTGTCCACTTCAACCCAGCCAAATCATTAAAGGTTTCCAAAGCAGAGGATTGTGTTATGAAGCTAAGTATACAGTGGTTGCTCCACTGGTATCCCTGGATTGCAGCACGCATTTTTAACCACCCGAGCACAGGTTCCGTAGGATTTTGATCCATGGAGGAAGGTCTGAGCCAAGCGCTGAAAAGATGTTTGTTACCCTCTAAAAAATAGATATAAAATATTTACAAAGAGAATAATTGACTTTTGCTGTTTACTGCAGGCGATGGTTAAGCAGGCAGTGTCTGTACTGAGCAGTGCAGTGACCACCTGCCACAGATGCTGTGATATTTGACAGATCCCTTTCTGCCAAGAACTATAATTCCTATTTAAATCTCAATAGAGGAGCCATGAATGCAGATTTCTCATCACAAAGACACTGGTGTTAATCCCCAGTACAGAAAAATAAGAAAAGCCAGAACGTTTTATTGGATTTTATATGGAAGATAATTAAACAGTATTTCTTCTTTACTTGTTATACGGCATCCCATCAACATTCCTGCTGAAATCTGTTTAGAAAGAAAGCCAGGAAGTTTTATTGCATTTTTATGCATAAGAAAAGTAGCCTTTTGTATACTTGAACTTGCATTGTGATAACAAAAAGTGGGTAAACATAAAATGACCAATGAATGGTGAAAACAAACAGAACAAGCAGTAAAGGAAGCATAACACTATTCTCATGCACGCGGCTTTATATTCTAAGCATGCAAACTACATAAATGTTTATGTGCCCATGTATGTGTTGTATATATTCATGCACCGAGCAGGTCTGAAAGCCGAAACTCCCCAAAGTTAGGAAGCGCTGGAATTAGATGTGCTTGCACACCCTTAATTTGGCCTTTTTGACTGCATACACAGGGATGTATTCCCCCCTCCTCTCCAAAATGGTGCAGTGTAGGCAGAAAATTGGCTGGGAGAATGATGTAATCTCTGTGAGAGCTGCTTTGCAGAAGCCTGTTTCTCTCCTGCCCACAAGCCAGTTTGGTATTTTGGATGTACCCAAGGAAGTTCTCTGAGCATGTTTCCCAGCAGGTGGGTGCTGCCAATCCGAGGCTGCAAGAGAATGTGTCGAAGTGTGCATTTAAAGCGTGCTTATTAATAGAGGGGAGGCGGGAGCTGTAGCCAAGGTTGCATCTTCGGCATTTAGAAACGATTCGGTTCTGCCTGTGCTGCCATTTACTGCATTATGTGATGCATGTGGATTTTCCAAACAAAAGATGTTTATGAGGGGAGTGTATTTTAAGATCCTTCTCATGACGGTACCAGACCCCCCCCTCCAAGCAGATGGCCTGACAGTTGCGAGAAAACTGTTCGCAAGCCAAAAGTAGCTTTTAAAATGCTTTTTAAGAGACAGTTCCTTCTCTGTAGGCATGTTCATTTTAAGCAGGTACTAATTCTGGCCGCAGCAGCACCTTCCCTGCTTCCCAGCGCATTCCAGAGCTGACAGCACAAACTGAGGAGGCGCGAGCTGAGGAAGCGCAGCCCCCAGCAGTGTGGCACAGGGATGCCGTGGCACAGAGATGCCATGTCACATCACCAGCCCGATCCCTGCTCTCTTGAGGCTACTGTCAGCACTGCTTGGTGCAGAGGGGACTGTGCTCGCTTATAACGTGGGGTAACATTGGAAGTACAACAGCACTGGAGTACAACAGTTTCAAAATAGGCTGTATCCACAGTGAAAAATGTTTACTTAGCATTTACAAGTGCATAGAAACAAGCAGGACTAGCAGCAAACTTGCCAAGGCCATGAATATATTTAATTCCACTTTCCTTCACAGCCTTGGCTGTTACCTAGCTGGAGTTGAAGTTCTTCAGGGGAAAACAACCAGCTGAGAGCAAAATAACTAAACCTGACCCACTTGACCATTGCTAAGTTTATGTATTCTGGGAGAAATCTGTTGGCAATACTGACTTCATAGCTGCATTTACTGACCCTTTTAATTGCCTCCTACAGAACCTCCTGCTTGAAGGAAGAGAGCACTCCCATATCATACACTTGATAAATAAATAATGCCATTCCTCTGGAGACAAAATTTCCATGTCTAATCGAAGCACAAGGACAGGGACTGACCGTCCTTACAGCCTGGGGAGTTTGTTTGTGCTTTTCCTTCACCTCGGTAACTCAGACTTATTATTTGTAGCACCTAAAACATTTAGAAATACTCCTGAAAAATTAGCCTAATATCCCGCAGCGATGAGTTGCAGGGTTGATTATTCACTGCACAAATGCTTTCAGAGTTTTTCCTTCACCTTTCCATGCATATTTGTTCTGGAGAGAAAACAGAATAAATAGCTCCTTCTCCCTCCTTCTGTTGTATCATCTTTTACTCCTGTGTTTTGCAAACTAAACAATGCTCGTCTCTTTAATCACCTTTTAGGTGGAAGCCTCGTTCCTCATGTGTTTAATCATTTTTGCCGTACTGTTTCTTAGGGCAGATGTGTGAACGTGCACACCTCTGGAGCTATCAAAAAGTCTACTAAGACGAGGTTTTAAGGCTTAGCAGAGTTTTGCTCTTTGCTCCCAAAACAATCCCTGTTCATCTCATTTTAAATTCACCTTAAGCAACAGGGTCCCCCCGGTGCCGGTGCCAAGATGTGTGTGCAGATGTGCAAGTTTCGAAGCGAGGAGCAGGACAGAGAGGGCAGGAAGACCTCATCTGGCATTCAGCAGTGCGGTCACCAGGCCAGGCCTGACTTGCTGCAGAAATGAAGGCAGAGACCAGCACCGGTAAGAAATTGTTCCTTCTGTGTGAGGAATGAGCTTTCTGAAGCCTAAACCTTTCAGACATGACAATTTGTAGATGATGCTGTTTCATCTTCCTGAGGCTAACCTTTATTCCAGTCTGCCTTTGTCCTTCACCCACACTGTGCAGCACTGAAGTCTCTCTTTGAACAGTGATAATAAGTTCAGATCCGGTGCTACAGCTCTGCTTGGCCCAAAAGGGAACATGAAGGAGAAATGAGAAGCTAGTGAAAAGCCTCAGGGAGAAATACGCTCTCCGGGTGGGACCGGCGTCCTCGTGAAGGTGCAGTCAAGGCAGTTGTTATTTTCTTTTGGCAGCCTTTGGTTTTCTGTGCTATAGATTTCCTCTCATTTCTTTCTGCACCCAGAATGCTGTGTTTATTATAAAGGCCAAACTTTTGCTGGGGGGAACCAGTGTGCCCTGGGAATGGTCTATGTGTCTATAGATGTACACATGGGTGTGCATAGATGTACGCATCTGTGTACGCAGAATCCTAAGCCCCAGAATGTTTTGGGTGGGATTCTCCTCATCTAATTTTAGCCTTCTGAAGCTTGATTATCTAGTCCAACCTTGTGGCTTGACCTTCTTCCTCAGTCAACAGAGAGAGGAGTCAATTCATCCCATCATAAAGTCGGGGTTTGAGATAGAAGGGATGGTTTCTGCCCTGGAAGTACCTCGCCTGCCTTTGGCACAGAATTGGTCCAGTGCTCAGATAGGTGCTTCCCTTCACAGGCTGCCTAACTAGAAAGACCCAAAAATACTTGCTCACAGATCCTGCTCCTTGGGCCAGTTAAGTTGCTGTTATTGATCTTGGTATGAGTGCCAGAGAGCTCTGGAGCACAGGAGGCTCTTACAGACTCAGGCTGCATTACAGCAGTGTCCAGAAAGAGTGATTATGGGCAGTGTTGTTACAGACCTCATGCCAGTCATGCTACATCAATAAGCAGTTAGATTTATATTTACGACAGTGATAGTTGGTTACTAAATAAATTTTGCCATGTTCAAATTGGGGGAGAGGAAGAGGGGGTTGGGTTCTTTTCCCTCATCTAGTTATAGTTTCTCTCTGGAAACCTCTTTAAAAAACAAAGGTAAGGTGCTGAACTCCGCTTTCGATCTTGAAATCAAATCAACTTTGCCTTGTCCTTGGCAAGTTCTTTGTTAATCCTGTTTGTGTATTTTAAATGCTATGCAAACATTTTCATTGTGGATTAATGTGCTCTTTCAAAGCAGTTGAGATTTTAAGATTGTCATTAATTCAGAGAGACTTCTGTTACTATTCTAGTTCTTTTGGAAAGTAATTTCATACAATGCCCTTTTTGAAGCTTTGCACTGGAGTGCTTAATGAATACTATCAAAGGCCATATTAAAGAAGATCGTATATAGTTGACCAGGGTTCATACCAGCGACTAGTTTTAGATAGTGTTTCACATTGAAAATATGATTCTTCAATTATACCTCCTATTGCAAAAATGAAATTACCTTGAATGCTTGCTCTAGTAGGCTTATTTCTTTGAATACAATAGTAAATGGTCAAATTCTTGTTCACAGTAAAGCATATCTGATTAAAAAATGAAAGAAAGAGAGAGAGAAAGAAATGCGAGAAGCGAAGTCAGTTGTAAGAGCCCTGAGATCAGTAAAAGGACAGATTGTACAAAGATTCTCCATTTGAGAAGCCCCAATAATTCCAGGACTGTCTGAATGCTTCAAGTAGGAGAGTGTAAAGTGCCTAATGTTCTGCTAGCTGATTCAGGACACTGCAAAGAGGGGTCACAGGGCCCAAGCGAGTATGCAGAAGCTCTTAAACACATTCACACTTTTCGCAGATAGTAATCAAAGTGATTTGCAAATGCATTTTAGCAAAACTTAACATCTTTGAGATCACAGTTGTAAAAAATAATTGATACAATTAGGGGACTGAATCTATGTTTGGTGGGGCTGCAGCAATTCACATTTATTACATTTCTAAGTGTTTTCTTGTCTGCTTTCCCAAGCCATAATGTACATCTGATTTATTAGGCGAATAATAGTGATTTGCAGCCCTTCTCTGTTCTTTTTTATATCTCATGATCTGTGCAGATGTTTTAGGAGTGACTTCACTGTGCAGAGGGTTTGACCTTGTGAGGACACACCAGGCCATGGCCAGACAGTGGCTGGCACTGCTGGAAGGTTGGTCTTGACATTTATTGAATTGAGTGCCTACTGCTACAGAATATATACACAACCTCAAGGCTACCTACTGTGGTGTTTCTAAATGGCCTGCTTGTCTAATTCCAGGATTACAGTGCTTAAAGGCACATAAGGATGATGAACAAGTGGAAAGGATCTTATGTCTTTACATCCACAGGGAGTTCCGTGCCTCTGTCCTGTTGGCATTAGTCATGTAAGCCTCTCATTCATCTACCTTGGGAAGACTGATTTGCTCAGCCTTTGGTGTTTTCATCTGGTTTTGATGTGCTAGCTGAACTAACTCAATGATTGCTTATGTGTATGAGAATTAATTAGAAATTTTGACTATATAAAGCAATCTTGTGGGCTCATGCTTCGTTAGTAGTCTAATCAGTTAGCCACTGCAATGCTAAGTGACTTAATTTGCACTGCAGATGCTCTAACTAAAAGGCAGTGCACATTTGTGTGGAAGATGGATGCGGAATTTCACCAGCTTTTTGCATTAAATTCTGACCATCGTCCTCTTACCTGGGTAGCATATGATGAGAGGACAGAGCACAAGACTTAAGCATTGTGTTCCCTGCTGAAAACTTGTGTTATGACAAAGAATCTGTTGGTTTACTTCACCAGAGAAAGCTGCTGGTCTAGCTTATAGGGCACGGATGTGCACCTTGAGACTCTCATGCATTCACTTTCTTCAGAGCCACAGTAAAATGTTCCAAGACAAAAAGCATAACGCAGGAGTGAAGTGGTTGTTTTCTTCTTTTAACCACTCTCTTCCTTATTTCATTTGTAAAATTACTCAACTGATTCTTAGGAAAATACAAAGCATTTGGAGACCCTGAGCCACCACCTGCAGGAATCTGATTGTTTGCTAGAAAGGCATCATTTTTGCTTTCTGGAAAAGCCCTGAAGAGGACCAAGAAGCAATTTCTATATTGTATGCAGTAGCAAGAAGCATTAGGCGGGCTGTAACCTTGGTCAGCCTGACTTCTGCAATTATGGAACATTACGAAGGTTGTTGTTAGCTCCCATTTATCTCATTGCACAAACTTGTCCAGGATGAATCTTCTCTTTTGAAATACATATCTCACTAAACTAGCATGTGTATGAAGTGATTTCTTTTTCTTTCTTTCTCCCATCAGGTTGATGATAGACTGTGTAGGAAAGTGCTGGAAAACACAAAAAGAAGTTGGAGCAATTCGAATTGTCATGGCAATATCCTCGATTTTTCAAGAAGTTTGGTTCTGTTTAGCTAGTCACTTTAATTTTCCTTCTCTAACTTGTCTCCATTCTCTGCCATAATGATAATTCTTTCTATGACTGTCAGCCCTTTGCATTGTGACAGCTTAAATTAATGTTTTGATATTTCTCTCTTTGTAAGAATACAACAAAGAAGACAACTGCCAAGGATAGGACAGAAACTGTATGAATATAAAACAGACACTGTGCACCAATAAAGCCAGAAGGAATAATTTTCACTTTATTGCCTTGTTAATAAGCTTTTGCAACAACTAATCCTGAACACTTTGGGTTCTATAGGCTCGTGGTGCCCTTCGGCTTCATCTGGACTGAAGTAAACTTCTTACTGGGGACCTTGGACAGTTGTGGGAATACTTCAGCCCATTTAGGTCAGGAGGTTTAATATCTAAGGCAGGCTGATTCAGCCTCCAGTGCTACACTAGCTGCACATGTAAGCTCTGGTGGATTAGCTTGTTTTACAGTCATAATCATAATAGCACTTGTTCACAGCTGAAACTCTTTTGCAAACTAATATATGTTCATCTCATTTTTACATGTTACCTCTCCAAAAGTTAAGAGGATCAATAATAAGAATTCCAAACAGAAGATGCAGGAGCAGTTGGAAGGATTTGATTTGGCACCTACAGAAGAAATGGTGGAAAAGAATTGTCTTCAGATTTTGTTGAGGTTTACAGCAGTCCTTATCTAAGGTTCAAGGCCTTTAGCAGTATCATTCCCGTTCTTCATGCATTGCTCAAAAATCCCAAGCACATCTGGTATTGCCTTAAATGAAGCTTGACTTCAATGAGGATGCTGTTTTAAAATGTTCTTTAAAACATCCTTTTAAAAAGATCTGAGCTACTGAGATGCAGTTTAATGCTTCAGTGTAGCTGAGGATTTCTCTGCTATCTTCTCTCATTTTTATCATTTTCTGCCTGTTTTTCCTCTCCCACATCCCTTCAGGACCCGGCCTCACCTGAGAGATGGGGAATTTAAATGAAAGTAGAACAAAAAGAAATCAATTAATCCATTCTTTGTGGCAGAAGCCACCAGATGATGCTGTTACACTTACAGCTTCTTAGCATGTGAGCAAGAGTTCAGTTTTTGAAGGAATGCTGCGTTGTTATTAGTTTGGTTTTACAGTAATCCTCCGAGACAGGATAGCGGCAGAGTGTGTTTTCTGCTTTATTCTCTATATGATGCAGTTCTTGGGACAAATTACTTTCCTTGGAGTTAAATTTCAGTGCCCAGCTGGAAAGTAGCGCTTTCTGGAAGCAGTGGGGACTTTTTTGATGAATGCAGATACCACTGTCACACAGTAAAAAAAAGAAGCATAAAGGAAATGGGTTTCGCTTCAGAGACAGTCCACATCGCTTTGTGTTCCATCAGCTCACCACCAACCCCCCTGTCACTCTACAGAAAGGAGCGATAGTTGTCACAGGAGAAAGACACTGAAGAAGTAAAGCGTACTGTTACTGCTGTGTTTGTGCTTGGCCATGTATGAAGCAAGCCATAAGGAAAGCAGAGTTTGGATCTCAAACCAGCCTTTTGACCTGTACCTCTCCCTCTTGAATGGAGTGTTGGGCCCAGAAGAGCTACAAAGAATGGATACGAAGTGTGAGATGTACTATTTATCTTAATGGACCACAAGTGCTGAAAGCTAGGGATGAAAAATTTAACATCAGATTTGTCAAATACTTCATTGCTGATGGGATCATTTTAGCAGGAATGACCAATGATAGTGCTTATCCATCAAACTGAAGGTTTCATATGAAAAATAAATAACAGGGAAGATGGGGCTTTTGGTGGCTGATTCACTTATGCATTTTAATTAAAAATCTTGATTGTTTGAATGCAAATGAAGCAAACCCAGAACTGCCAGTTCATTGCATCGACATGCTTAAAATCACAGCAGCAGCAGCAGAGATTTGGTTCAATCAGGTATAATGATGATAAGATCCTGAATGAAGCATATGAAAGCTTTACTGTATTTGCAGATCTTGCCATCGGCGGTGCCTTACTCTGCTTTTACCAATGGGAACAACCCCCACAGCAGTCATCTGAAGACAATAAGAGCTCGTGCCTCAGCCAAGCTGTTTCTGGACAGGGATCTTTTAAACTAGAAAGCTTCACTGAAGGGCACATGTCAGTGTTCAAACATTCCCAGATCTCAACAAGGCAAGATTAAACTGTTCTGCTTATGCTAGGAGAAGTGGCACGCTTCTCCTATATACCTGAGATTATCTTTGCCTTGGAATTACTAAGATTGACTGCCATTTTATGTAAAAGAAGTTCTGTTTACTTTTTATAGATCTTACAAGACAGAATAAGCAAGCACGTACAAAAATCAAGCAAGCACGTTACAGAGCTAATGCATCCAGGCTTTGCTAAGCCAATTAAGCAATCAAATCAAGGTCACAGCTGAGATGGACTCAACAGATCAATGAGATTGAATGGCCAAAATTAATACACTAGGAAATTAAATCAAAAGGATAAATTTGAGACTGAATTGGTTTTGTTGTCTTGGGCGGGGGGATATTTAAGGGGAAGCTGTTTTCAGTTCAAAGCCTCAGCCAGTGTTCAGCTCAGAGAGTTTTGTCTGGCGAGCATAAGATACAGATACTCAGAGGATGTGTGTGTCCATCAGATGCTTGTCCTTCCTGAGAGAGACCCTCTACAGCAAAGGGTGACCCTGATCTGCTTCATTTAAGGAGGAGGTACAACCACCTTACTGCTGTCAGCAGCTCTGCTTCATTATTTCCTTCCTTAATCTCACCGCTGTAACAAGTTATTAGCTTGCTGTTCTGATTCTCTCTTTCTAACACAGAGAAATTCTTCCCCTAGAAGTGACACAGATGACAGCCAAATCAAGCAGTAACAGCTCTGGGGAGAAAAATAATAAATCCAGAAGAATCTTCCTAATTATACGCAAGATTTGCAGGGTTTGGTGTTTACTTTTAGGGACCTGTATGTAGTGCTGTTTCTCCATTATAGAGTGCAAATATGCAAGTGTGTGTTTGAGATAAGGCGGTATCGTCCCGGTATATTGAAAGGAAAATGAAAAGAAAGAGTTCAAATGCTTTGTATTTTGGGCTTTTTCACTTGTGGTGTTGACAGCAGCTGTAACAAAGTTTCAGGCTGAACACAACTTACAATTCACATTGAGCATCTCAGTGGTATTAGCAGAGTCAGGAACAAGTCTTTCACCTCTTCTCCCGTGAATTGTACAGTCACAAGAAGGGAAAGCTTTGTGTCCAGAAGCTGTCCACGCTGGCTGGAAATGAATGTGCTCCTTCCCATCAAGATCGTCACTCCTTCAAGAGTCCTATTCATGATTAGCTCCAGACCTTGCTCTAGGTGATGCTGCCTAGTGGAAACCTTAGGCTATGTGGCCGCCAGGATGAGTGCTGACTGCCAAGCAATGTCTGATAGTTTAATTGCAAGCTGCTTGCCAAAACAGAAAGAGATATGGAGGGCAGGCTGCAAAAACTTACCTTTACTTTCTAGCTCACTGAAGAATATCAAGTGTACAGGGCAATAACTAATTTCAAACGTGAATTCTTTATGTGTTCTTTCAGAGCAGTTACTCCCTTACCCTACCTTGTGCACTTAATGCAGGTAAATTCCCCAAAGAAAAATACTCTTTCTTTTAATTTTTTTTTTAACATAAGGCTAAATTTTGCTCATAAATACAGCTTTTCTAGGCCCAGTTCAAACTGATAGCAAGGAACCCTTGTTCTATAAGAGCAGCTTTTCCTTCAAACATAGTCCAGGGAATTGGGCTGCAAAGCTTGGGTCTGCCATCCCTCTCGGGGCCCTGTGCAGGGGCTTCCTTCATCCTTCATCATCAGGAAGCAATTACCCACTCACCAGGTCTCACCAGCCCTCTGCCCTGGAACAGCCACATCAGGGATGCTGCCTAAGTAATGATGGAAGGGCACAGAAGGGAGTTTTCTTGCTGTTGGCTTGAGCATCCCCATGGACTTGTAAAGCCCGAAGGCTGGTTGCCTGTGTCACAGCCCGGTGCAAAGCATGCCAACGGCTGCTGAGGCAACTTGTGTGAGCAACTATCACCCAGCATGAGGGGCAGGCTGCCGAGCCAGGCCTTCTGTTTGGGCAAAACCCAGCAACGCTGCTGAATTAAAGACATAATTGAGGTTTTGGCAAAATTGCAGCACAGCTGCCCAAGGTCATGTCCAGTGAAAGTAGCCGAGGAGGTTTACACAGAAGATGTTAATTGGATTTTCCTTCTCTCTTTAGAAAGGTTTAGGGCTATCGGATCTCCCCCCACTACAAGCGGCATGAATATGTCCAATGATATTGTGAGCTGATTATTGTTCATTCTTAACGGCTTTCCATCTCTGTAACAACAGTATTAGCATTAATATTGTGCCCAGGGCTCTGAATATGGAGACTAATGGAACTCAATCAGCTCTTAAAGAACAAAGGATCCCTTTTACATGGCACCCTGTGACAGTCAGAGGATTGGATTAGCAACTTGTCAATCCTCCTGTTTGCAGTTCTGTTTTGATGAGCTCTTGAATGCGGATAGTATGTAGAATTACATTATCTGAGAAATTAATACAATTAATATTCCCTCCTGACCTGATTATTCTAGATTATTTAACTAAGTAGCCAGCATAGCCCCTAATTTAAGTGCTGAATTTCGGCAGCAAAAAAACCCACTATCTTTTCTCATAAAAGAAGCCCCCGAAAGAGCAAGCTCAACTGCCAATTATGCTTCTTCCATGAAATCTCTTCTATCCCCTTCAGGATAGGTTTGGGTAAAAATATAATTGCAGTGGATCAGGATGCTTAAGAAAAGATGTAAATGAAAAGTGTTATGTGTTGGCATCTGATTGATCCATTTGAAAGGAAGAGAAGGGGAATGTGATGAGATGGTAAGGAGCTCATAGTTTGTTTCGAAGGAACCCGGCATTTTTAACCTGTGCAGGGTGCTGAGCTATAATTAAGAACGGCAAGTCAGTGAAGAATCTATTTAAACTCCTGACAGCTTCTCTAGATGAGCATCTTTGACATCTCCATTCACTCTGGCAAATCACTAATGTGATTTCCTCCTTTTTTTCCCCCCAACAAAAATTACATTTCTATTAGCTTTCTGCACGTAATAACAAAGTGAAAATGATGTTACAGCCTGGACAGGTCTTTAACTCCAAAGCTCAGCTCTTCCAATGTGCTTAATTAGCTGCCTGATGATTGTTTAATTCTGATAGAAGTTTTGTAAATGTGTTTTCATCTATAAAGGGTCTTTAAAGTGAAAGCAACTGTTTGATTCTGTTTGTTAGTTGGTGAAACTATAGCAAACCCTGGATAACAAAGCACTGTGGTTAATTGATGTCAAGATACCAGTCTGTGCTGGGTTGGTTTTTTTACCCTGAGATGATTGAAGTACTGAACAACAAGACAAACATTTGGGTGAACTTTGAGTCTTTCCCATAGATAATGACTCTGCAAGGGAAGAATATGGCTCAAGCCTGGTAACTTGGGTGTAGGTATAATATTTTCAAACATGTCACCAATGATCCTCAAACTGTGAAGAACTTGCAATAACATTGAAGTCAGATGCACTGTGAATATGTTGGGTTTAATTTGGTAGCAAAGAAATACCATCATTAATTAGAATGCTTTCAGATTAGTGTTTGTCTTGCATAATTTAACATTTGCCAAAGTTCAGGGAAGATATGCGCTAAATAGAAATTATTACTTTGATAATGCTGCTACATTTCCTCTCCTTATTTTTAATACTGCTTTTTAATTTGGGTAATGAGTATATATCACTAATCATTTTGAAAGCCTATTACCAACACCAGCCAATCCATCAACTTGAGTTAATAATTTACTTTATTGCAAAAATTGGAAGTGGACACAGACATGGAGGACTGAAGGAAAGGAAAAAGAAACGCCTCCTTAGCAGATGATAACCCATTTTTGTCTGTGCACAAAATGCCCCTTGTTCTATTGGGACTTGTTTTCCCAGTGCTGCAACTCCACTGGTAGCCATTAAACTCCTGCTCGAGACACATTCCACTGCAGGGCATTTGGAAATTAAATGCTCAAGGAATTAGAAGTAGACGGTCTTCTCCCATAGTTAATTTCCCTGTGTATTATTAGTAGCTGCCTCTGCACTGCTAATGCCCTTCTCCCACTGTGTGAGCATGAGCTGGCAAGGTCATTTATTTTTTAACATGTTTACTGGAAAAATGCGGTTGCATCTGAATGATTGTTTTGGGAAAAATAAAAGTCTTTGGATGAGTCATAAGTGAAGGAAAAAAAAAAAAGGTCATTTGAGAAGACTTCAGTAAGAGAAGAAATGGATAAAGAATATGGAAATGCATTCTAATTAGAGTGAAAAGTTTGAGAACTGCATCTTGTAGTGAAATTAGTGTCTGCAGCAGATAATGCTCCTCATTAACAAATCCAGACCTCACTTTTAGTACACTTAAACCAAGAATCTTCACCGGGTCCTACCACTTAAAAACATGCATCAGTGACCACAGCACTCACTCCTGTGCTGTTAAGTTATCCTGTTAGGGGTAACTGTGGTTATCCTTAACCCTCTGCATTCACAAGCAGATAGAAACTTGGAAAGCAGATCTAGTCAAATGAGGGATGCTGCAGAGACAGAGTGTATCATGCTGAAATTGAATCTTCTTTTGAATGGAGGAAGAATAATAAGGACCCTGCCTACTGAATCATGTTAAACTGCAGTATTTATTTATTTTTAGTGCAGTTTTAGCTGGTGGCAATGCAGTCGCTATAGCCTTTTGTTGTAGAGGTGTGTGTGTATATTTCTGTTTGAAAACCTTAGCGTAAGAAAGGCAGGAACAGTAAAGAGTTTAAAATCAACCCCCTCCAAACAATCACAACTCCGGTTTCCCCCAAGTTTGGGTATTTTGTCAGTTATTGTGGGTTGTTAGGTGGGAAGGAGAGGAAGGAAAAAATGAAATGAGCAAATATTCAATTCAGTTTTCTTTAATAAGATCTTGCTTTGACATTAATCCTTGTCTGCAGCTGAGGTTTCACTAGCTTCTGCAGGAATCATGGTCCCATTCTTCCCCACGGCTTCTGCATCCCATTCTCCCCTTCCATCATGCTCCAAAGGAGATGCCTCAGCCCCATCAAAGCCAACAGCATACCCCTGCAAATGGAGAACTGCTCACAGAAAACAACAACAGCCCAGGTGAATGGAAAACTAAATATAGATCAAACCCGACCTGTTTCAAGTCAATGAAATACCTTTCCAGGTTTCCCAGTGGAATATCCCACCAAAACTCAACTGTTGGCACAGAGAGAGTTTAACAGGTGTCCATTTTGTGATGGAAAAGAATTTCCCTGCATTATGGTGAGTGGCACTGTATTGATCCCTGACTGCTGCTCCCAATGCTTCATGGAGTGTCCCATGCCTGCTCCCTTCCCTCCGGAGACCATGCAGCATCACTTGAGAGTGCGTGGGCCGTGGCTGTGTTAGCAGGGGTGCACTGGAGGTGGCTGCAGTACCCATGTGAGGTGTCAGCAGGGCTCTGGTGCTGGCAGGCGGCTTGATTTCCCCAAAGCACTTACTTGTGTTTCAACCCACCTGCAGCTTGAAGTGAGCACAACATGTCTCGAACAGGAATAAAACCTGACTAGCATATCAAGAGATGGCTACTTTTATTTGCTTCTTTAGTCTTGTGAAAGAAAAGCGGGGGGGTGGTGAGGGTGTAGATAAAAGTAATAAACAACTCCAAGCTCTGGTGGCATCTGAAATGATTCTGCTGTTGATGGTTTCTTTTGGCTACAGGTGATCCTGTGTCCATTAAACAGCCAGTAGGGTTTTCCTACTGCTAGGACCGAATCCCAGCACGGAGTTGAGGCTACAGGCAGGAGGATGGCAAACAGGAGGCACACCAGGTAACTAGGCAAGCATCCATCTTAAATTCACTTGACTTGGTTGCTGTTTTATAGGTCTTGTTCTCTTCGCGTATACACTTGTATTCCACTGGTGTCGGTACAGCAACTTCATTGAAGTCATACTGTATAAGAGCACTTCAGACCCTCCAGACACAGAATAGAAAGGCTTTTCATGCTGTGGCAGAGCCTGACTTCACACACACACACCCCCTATACCCCCATCCTCACAGCTCTCAGGTATACAATCCACTCTCCAGCATTCTTGCTGTGCAGCACTGTAAAGCCATTCAGGTAAATCAGTTTTGTTTAGATCACTATTATTTTTGTTACCTGATCTGCCAAGGGAGCTGCAATAGCTTACCTTGCTGAAGCACTTTGGGAGCCCTGCTGCCACCAAAGCAGGACTGGCTGGCAGAGATGGAGCTGGTGGGGGGATGCTGGAGAGCTGCAGCTAATTACAGTCAAAAATCATAACTTTAGACAACTCTAATGTTTGCAGCTGGAAAGACTTAAAAGCTATTTGCTTCTAATCTCCCTCTGACAATCAATGAATTGAACAGTAAATGTTATTAGACTAATTTACTGTTCATCAAGAGTAAGAAATGAATAGAATAATTTACTATTCATGCATCCAACTGTGTGACATGTGTACAGATCAGTTTGAAAGAAAGAGCAACATTAGGGTTCCAAGTTTTCCTCCCATACCTTTTTTGATTCCAATTTATCTTTATTCTCATCCCTAAAGCTGCTCTGGCTTTGCCCCAGTGGCAGAATGACCACATCTGTTTGGGTACACATCTGCTTCAGTACATAGAGTTATTTGCTATCTACCTAACCATCCCAGTATTTTCCACTGGGAGAAGCAGCCACAAGCTGCGCAACAGTAAAGGAAGCCCCTGCTAATTCTCACTATTCCCTGTGGGAGGCATTTACCCCCATTTTTGGGTAGCTTCCATGAGGATGCTACAGTTGTGCTGTGTATTGAGCACCTCATCTTTCTGCTGTGAATACGCTCGTTATTTGGGAGTTGGGAATATACAGGGAATACACTGGATTAAATGCCCTTTCTGTCCAAACCTGGGATAGCATTAGGCAGATAGAAATGCTGAAACACAATGCACTTCTTGTAGAACCCAGAAATATTCATCTGTGGAAAAAAAAGGTCAAATAGTCTCCAAATATTTTAGATATTAAAGAGAGAATACGAACACATGCCAAGGATTTTCTGCGTGCCACAGACCTGAGTGCAAGGAAAGCACATAGAAAACTGTAGTCTGAAATGACTGGAACTGAGGTTCTCAGTGGGGTTGATGTTACCTGCTGGTGCGGATGCCCTTCCAACCCTCAGTGATGGTTTCCTGGGGTCAAACCTTCCTGGCATCCCTGGTGACCTTATCTGCCAACCCAGCACAGGACCGTTGTCCTCCCTATTCATTCTCCTTGGCCAGATTCATTTTGCCTACAAGTTGTACCAAGCAGAAGCGGTTTTTTAGTTGAGAGGAAAGTGCACGCAGACAACTTCTCACTTCAGCTGCGAGGTTTTCCCTGCACCTCAAGAGATCCCTCAGTTTTTGTTTTGATAAACAAGATGCCACCTACCATCTGCCATCTCCCTTGCCTCTGTCAGGAAGTGCAGGTTGGAGAATTGTTCCAACTGGAAGAGTCTCAGCTGTCTCCTCGCTTCAGCACTACCCTTTCGTGGCATCTTTAAAGGTCTGTCCACGAGCTCTGACATGGTAGTGTTGAAAAGGAAATCTGACAGACCCAAAGGTTCGACCTTGAAGATTTCGGATCGATTTTGCTTTTAAAACTGTTTTTAAACTCAACAACAAAGCAGAAAGTACAGTTTTATCTTCTTTTCCTACTTCTAAGCTGGGTGCTTTTTCCTGGACTTGACAGTCAGGTTCATTTTGTCCTCCTCACACACTAGCACAAGAGAGATCCCACCCCCCAAATGCCAATTCAAGCCTCCCAAATAACTCTTTCCTCCTTTCATACATACAAGATGTAAGAAGAGATCAGCAGAGTTCCTCAGGATGAAAGCTTTTCCTCCTGAGTTGTCACCCATTGAGATAAGCCCCAGAGCAGCAATGCTCCAGTGGGATTTGCCGTTTTCTGTGGATCCAAAAGGGATGTGATGCTTCCTCTGGAACATGCCATAGAGAGCTCAGGTTCATCTGGGGTCATGTGCATTGCAGGACCACTCACCCAGCTAATCCCTATGTAGATAACTTGCAGAGTCTTGAGCCAGGTGAGATGATTTGCAGCACAGCTTTAGCTGGTGGCAGCAGGGTCATTATGAGACTGCCATTACAGTTACAGCCTTAGCA
The DNA here is from genome assembly GCA_009867235.2 of Psittacus erithacus. Taxonomy (NCBI): domain Eukaryota; kingdom Metazoa; phylum Chordata; class Aves; order Psittaciformes; family Psittacidae; genus Psittacus; species Psittacus erithacus. The sequence continues at coordinate 42,322 of WYDI02029865.1, forward strand.
AGAAATCATGCCAAAGGCTGGCTGTGATCATGTAAATAGTTGATGGAGGAGTGCAGGGGTTATAATTAGCTTGTGCTGGAGGTGGGGAAGACACCTGAGAAAAGATGCTCGTGGCCGTGAGGGAGCATAATCCTTGCCAGGAGAGACATAGGGGCTGGGCACAGCTCCTGCCCTGCAAGGCAGAAGTGTTGGACTGTGTGGGGCAGAGCTGATGGCTGCTGAGCTGCAGCCAGCTTGATTTCTGTGCTAGGCAATGCTTAGAAAATAGAATCAACACATCAAATGATATGTCACGTAAGTTTGCCATGTCAAGGAAAACAGCCCGAGGCCCTTCTTCCCATTTGCTGCTGCAACAGCCAGACAACCTGGCCCCGAAATTTATTCTGGTCTTTAATCAGGCAAGCTCCCTGTGATCTCTGAGGCTGGGCTTCACGGGTTTGGAAAGAGATTATATGGTTTTCTACAAGGAAGGCGCTTGCTCACTGTTCTTGAGGCCTGTGGTCACTGTGAGAGTCACACACGTTGAGCACTGCCTGCTGAAAGAGTGGAAATGTTCTCATTTGCCCCAGTCGTAGCTGTGTGATAAACATCCAGTGTAGCTGCTTCGGAGCCATTACTCATGCTAGGTTTCCTTCTCTATACACAAAAGCAGATGCTATCCAGCACCCAGATGACCCCGAGTGCTGCTTTCATCCTGTGCTACATTTGCTTTATTATTTTTTCCCAGTCTCTTTGTGCTGAGGTTTATCCTTTGCTGTGACTGTGTCATTCCAAGAGCAAAGCTGATCCTCCACAGATCAGGCACAGTGATGCAAGGTCACTTCAACTCTTCATTTTTGCTCCCCAATTTAGAGCACAAACACAATGCTCAAGGGACCAGAGTGAGATGTCCCCTCCGTGATCACATCACGATTCCCTTTCCAACTCAAGCAGCTATTTCACAGGTTTCTTTTTACTTGGGGTGTTGTGAGATGCCAGTTTTGCCTTTAGGAAAGAACAGCAACCTGAATATGTGTTCAGCTGATGCAGAGTCCAGCCACTGCCAGCTCCAAGAGGAGCAGGACCATCACAGTGCTTGTGAAAGTCTCCAGCTCCTCAGGACTCCGAGTCATTCAGGGCTCTCAAATGAACACTCTTTCCAGGAGAGAAGGGACATAAAACTAGGCATGAACCCAGGTTTAAAAAGCAAACAGACCCTTAGCAGGCTCTTAGGCCAACGTGCAATTTCTCTGGCAAGCAATATGGTTTTCTTGTATGTATAATAAACCTCAGTAATCAGCATTGCTCTGAGCTGCCACAACCCACTCTCTCCCGTGGTGCAGCCCTGGTCGCTCTCACTGATGTGTGCTATTTCTGAACTAAAGCATAAGGTTTATCATCCCTGCTGTTCTACCCTGCAAGCAGGAGTAAAAAAAGGTCGACTACTGTGTTCAGGCAGCATCAAATTACTGTAAAACAAGTGAGATACTGCAGTGATATATGGGGAATCTCAGGATCTTCAGTTCTCTTTCAGGGTTTTATTATAAATGGGTCACATTCCTAACAGAAACGCCAGCCATCAACTCACGCATCCCTTCCAAGTTATTATAAGGTATGGTCCTTTCCAACCCTAAGCATTCTGGGATTCCCTAATGTGCAAATGAAACTGGGCGTGCCATGGAGCACCTTTGTCTGAGCTATGTGATGCAGAGTTCAGTGTCATAAACAAGCTTCCAGGCTCTCTTTGGGCATTGTATGATAAAAAAGGCAATGTGTGCACATTAACATGGACAATAAGTGTCACACGTGGGCTGGGCGTGTGGGAGGAATCGGGCACTTCTTAATCACTTTTCCTAGTCTCTTAAATCTGAGTGGGAGTTACTCAAAACCCCACTGCTGTAACACCAACTGCCTGGGCAGTGTTGCCTTTGCCTGCACCAACCAATTGCTCAGATAAAACAAGCCCAGTATCAGTCCTTCCTGTCAGAAAGGGCATGAACCTTTATCTTTCCAAGCTGAAAGTGAACCACTCAATAGATCTGCATCTGCAGACAGCACCACTCCTTTCATCCATCCATCCATCCATCCATCCATCGGAATGTGTGTACCTGTCAGCTGCTGATTCACAGATACAGCGCTCAGCAAAACACCTAGGACTAATTGTGCAGCTGCATCACTTGGGGTTTAGTCTGTTTTTAATTACTTCTACTGAATCCAGACAAGGATGATGACAGGGAGATGCAGCCCACTGGCTTGCTCACCTTTTTGAAGATGCAAAGGGTAAGAGGGGGATGGCATCCTAAAGCAAAGGTGAGGTGGGAGGAATAATGTAGTAAGTATGGGAGTAAATTAAAGAGTAGGAGCATGGACTTTTAGCAGCAGGTGAGCTGAGGGAGTTAAGAGGTGATGGCTAAGTGCATCTCCTGTTAACCTGCATCCTTTAGGCACCAGCTGACCGCCTCGCACAGTCCCCATGCTGGTGTCTAAGGTGCCATGAGATGCTGTTAGCCCTAAAAGTGGCACATCAGCCTGTAACCCCATAGCCCTGCCAGCCATGACCCATGCAAATCACAGCTTCACCCTCTCCAGGGCTAATGGCAGCGCCAGGATCTTGTCCCTGAAGCCATCCAGACGAAGGAGGCTTCACGTGGCAGGGGCCTGGTGGCAAATTGCAGAAACTCTCACAATAATGAGAAAGCAGCTAATTTCTTACCAATTATTTGCCAAACAACATGTAATTAAATAGTGCAGAACTGTCTACGATGCATCTTTGGGTCTTTAGGCCATTTACTTCTTTTCCCTCCTGTTTGTGGCACATTCCTACAGCACTTCAAGGCTACTGCACACTGTAGAGCAGTGGAGGAGCAGAGTGATAATTGAACAATTAACAAGTGATGTCATAAAACAATGTACTTAAAATGCATAATTAAAAGAAGTGAACCACAAAAATGTACAGCAGCATACAGGAAAAAGCACACACACTCTAATGCTGACAATAAGACTCAAGTAGGAACTGAAATATGCAATTTAAAGGGGGAAAAAAATAGCACCAGAGTGGTTAAACAAAGATGTGGCATAAAGTAGGAGCATCTCCGTGATTTGCCAAAAAATATAATGATGTTGTAAAAGACCTGTTCTCTCAAGTTAACAAGTTTGGACTATAAAACAGTCCTTTGGTGGCTCCCCGTGTCATTATTTGCTACCAAGATGCTGCACTGATGGGCTCAGTGGGATCGCTGGATCCAGTGTTAGATCAGTAAGCAGGAAAGCAGAGTTCCCACCAGATTTCCTGCCTGGAGAGCTGTTAGGATTCGTGCTAGTTCTTTAAAGAGCAGAGCTGTGTACAATACTGCACTCCAAATGACCCCGTTAGGAACATAATCTTCTGCTACAAATGGGATGTTTGGGGAAAAGAAACATCAGAAAGCCAAAAGCAAAAAGAGAAAGCCAACACAAGAGGCTGCTTGACTGAAGTTCATCCTAAAAGTGCAGCTTTTTGAGGAGCTTTACATGTTGCCCATATCTCTGCTCTTGGGAAGGCCGGGAAGGGGCTTACCCATGGCCTTTCCTCAAGACCAGGCTTTAGGCTTGGTTTCACCCCACCTCTGTCCCTGCCATAGGGTATCCAGCATGGCACCAGAGGGTGCCATGAGGTGTGCATGGCAAGTCATTTCCTCCAGGTTCTCTGCTTTGTTTCAGCACATTCATTTCTTTTTAAAGTCAGGACACAGGGGGGATTCTAAAGCACGAGGCAGACATGCTTTCCAAGAGTAATTGCTCCTTGGCTGATGCACAGGAGCTCTACTCATGCATTTCTGGGAGATGCCTGCAGACTGCTAACTGCTCTGGAAGCCTTTCAGCCTTCGCTGCCTGCAAATGGCATTATTATTCACTAATAGCCTTGGCTCACCCTGTTGTCTTTTGGTTAGTTAGCAGCTATTCTGCAAGTCAGAGACGGGGAAAGAGGAGCATATGTTTAAATGGTAGCCAACTACTGACCTGTAGGAAACAAACCTGGAAGGTTTTCTCCAAGCAATGCCCACCGTTAGCTGGGGAGTGATTAGGAGGGACAGTGTCAGCATTGGGAAGGGGTGTCCATCCTGCCTTCCATGAAGTAAGCTGCTGTTTCTCAGCCAGGTCTCTGGTGAGGAGGATGCAGAGGATGTTCCTGCTGCCACAGGGTGACGAGACAGGCTAAGATAGCTGAAAGAAAGGAAACTTAATGTGGCACCTGGCCTCAAAAATCCATGGCACAGCATTTCCAGAGCTAAACAGCTACCCTTTTCAAAGCTCTTAAGTGACAGGTATTCGTACAACTCATCAAAAGTCAAGAGGACTTCATAATGAAGTCCTTGCTGCTTTGTTGTGTTTTCTTCCAAAAGGTTAGGGTTCAGGTTAGTTTCATTGTTTCTTTAAGGTTACTTGTTCACCTGCTCATTTCTTTCTGGATATTATAGGATTCTGTTATTTACTGCTCAAGCAATCCCAAGAACTGCTCTACTGACATTTCATGGTATTTAGTATTGACCAAACACTACATGATAAATCTTCATAATACTCCGGAGAGACCATCAAGGGAGCAGTTGCAAATATATACATTGCAGCATGTTGTGTTCTGGGTTAAATCAAATATAAAATCACATTACCAGCCTGGCATGAATCAGTATTCCATCATGCCCTAGCTGCAGGTATGGTGGTTGCCATTAAGACATCAACATTTGTTTATCGCTACAGATGGTAACTGATGGATCACTCTTCCCCTTGGTACGTGAGGAAGAGAATGGGAACTGCGGTAACATCAGGATCTTGCCCTGACGAATCTACTGATCCATTGCTCAGACCTCATGGGGAATGGTCAGCACTTAGGCAGACAAAGTGGCACAGACAGTGCTGTGCAGTGGTTCAGCGTGGTCGTACACTGCCACCCGATACACACCGTGGAGCAGAAAGCATCCTCCAGGCTTTCTGCTCCAGGAGAATGTTCAAGCTCTCAGAAACTTCTAGATTAGTTTTGAGTTTTGGGTAATTTATGGCCAAGTTGATTTCGCCATCATTAGCTTTTGTACTTTCAGACAAGGTTTAATTTCCTTTGGAAGATGCAGACGTGTGTACGGCTTGATAATGCCCTGTTTATTTTACTGACTAATTCATCACTTAAAGTGCAGGACTATAGGTTGAGAGACCAAGACTCTGCGCAGTCCCATACCCCTAAATCAGGCCAATAAAAGTTAAATTCACAATGTTTGCAAGCACTTTATGCAGATGGAAAATGTCACCTTGTCTGAAATACTTTATGGTGTGATGCTGAAGCAAAAAGAAATCCCACAGTGAGAGATTAAAAAGCTTCACTAATGCTTAGCTGGGAGGCACACGGCTCTGCGCCGCCTCCTCCCCATGCAGTGGGGAGGCTCTCCCAGGAAGCGGCACCTGGCTGGTGCTCTGGCTCTGAATGGAACAGCTCCAATGAGCTCCAGTGCCCTGACACTGACCTGTGGATGAATGCAGATGTGGTCAGACCCAGTGGTGAGGAGCTTGTTGGCTGTTGGATGAGCTGCTAGGGCTGCTGCATCAATTCAAGCTCTTGTCCCACACTAAACCCTTTAGTTTATTGCAGGGTTTGTCGGGCAAGGGTTTGGAGAATGCTTTGAAGCAAATGGTTACGCTGGGTAAATCTTACCACTGAGTCATCAAGGGGCTTCAAGCCACCTCTGAGCTGTCTTCTGCTACCCAAGACAGAGCCAGGACAGTGCTACAACCATGGCAGGAAGCTAACATTTTAAAAAGCAGCTTAAAAATTACAGCAAGAGCATGCTTGGAGCAAGCTGCTCTAGTGGAAGGTGTCCCTGGCCATGGCAGGCGGTTGGAACTGGATGAGCTTTAAGGTCCCTCACGACCAAAACCATTCTATGATCCTATTATTCTATATTATAATTATTACAAAAATTAATAATAAATCCTGAAAAAAAAGAGCCAAGGGGCTTTTAAAATTAATGAAAAAAAAAAGCTAATTTGAGGGGATGGGCAATGTTGCAAGGATGCAGGAGACAGTTACCTCCGTCTCACTGGGATCACGGTAAGGAAACCAGCAGGAAAATGAGGAACTGGGATGGTCACACAAGGGACAGGGAACACTGGCACTGGGAAAAGAAACCTCTGGTGGTCCCTGCCACAGTGCTTGGGTGAGAACCTGGGGGCTGTGATGGCAAAGGCAATGCCAGCCCTGCAGAGGGGCAGAATTAAAGCCCCGCAATCTTTGCCAGTATTCAAACTCTGTCCGTGATTACAGTATCTCTGTTTTACAGCACCCAGCCATTAGTGACAAGCACTGTGCAAGTCAGTTAATGATAATGTCTCTTTCCTTGAGATAAAATAGTTCATTCTCACCAGCGGGATGAGATGCACGGAGAGGCGAGCTGCGCCGCTGCCCTTGATGGTGCACGATGAATAGTGGCGCGGAGCCGCTTTCTTCCGGTGCAGTTGCTGGCTTTGTTGTGGATGTAAAGCAGCACTGTTTGAAGCTCTGCCTCTATAGCTGTGCTGTGCTGTTCTCCTTTGTAATGAAAACTTCTCCTTTTTCATCATTTTTAATTTCAAAGCCGTCAGGGGTTAGCTTCCTCAAGGCTACATCTCAGGCTATGAAGAACAGAGCGTCTTAACTATGCTCTTCCTCTCCAACCCAATGGCCAAGGCTAGTTGGTTTTCACCTTCTATAACAATAGTTTATGGCTTTTGGCTGGTGTTTACCTAGTGCCTTGTCTTACTTTAAAACCTATTTCTAGACATGAAGACATTTGCTCCTGAGCTGAAGCACTCACTGCAAGTTTGGAGGAGGTTTGTTTACTGCAGTAACCAGCTTGCTCCATATGTATTCCCGTCACTCTCCATTGCTATAACCTACAAATCTCTCCAACTTATTCAGCTCAATATTGGAGATGGTTTTTGAAGTCTTCTTTAAAGTATAGTGAGTGCCCTTTAAAATTTTCCCTGCTTTGAAAGATTCTACCTGTTCTAATGCAATTCCCTGTTTTAAAGATAGGGAATAAATATCTTGGGGATGGTTGGCTCACATACAGCTCCTATCTCTTGAAACATTAATGGTCCATGCTGTTTGATTCGTTTTGAAAGTACTCTGTTTCTGCTTTGTTTATTTAATTCCTTTTCTCTGCTCTGGGACTTGCCAAATGGAGCGATGTCTCCCCCAAACCCCCACTGCCACCCTTTCATTCGCAGGTAAATGCAGCTCATTTGGTTTTAGCACTGCCAAGTTTTGCTGCAGAAATCAGATATAAGGTCCCTTGAATTTCAAAAATGGGTTTTAAAACCCTTTGTTGGAGAAAGAAATTCTGCATAATTCCTGGGTTTGCTCTCTGTATTTTGTGCCTTTGAAGGCTCACGCTTTCCGAGCCTCCATGTACGATGGTAAGAGACTGAAACTTGGTTTACTGTTAATAACTGCTGCATCCCCTGCAATCACGCAGTTCCAAGAGGGAGCCACTGCAGGGAATGAGCCAAGTCAAATACTTGCAGCTTAACAAACTCCTAAGACTTGACAACAACAGATTCTGCCCCTGAAAATTGCCTGTCTGTTCTCCTGTAGCAGCTACAGACTCTGGGATGACAATAGAGGACCAGAGAACACCACGACTGTGCTCAGGGCTGCACAAGAAAATAAATCACTGCATATCTGCATGGCTGCATTAACTGGCCAAGCCTTTGCTAACACAATCTAAAAGCTAAAGCCTGGCTTGGACACAACCCGAAGGGTGTATTGTCCCTTAAGGAGTTTGCCAAAGTTCAGCACTGCTTTGTGTTAGAGCCAGTTTTTCATCTCCAGGGCTAAGCTTGGGCTGTTTGGACCCCATCAGTGACAGCCCTCTGGTTTGCCTGTGACTCCAGTGAACTGCACATCTCTGGGTTTATTAGTTGAAGCTGTCTTCCCTATGTTAGAATCATTTGAGCTCGTCCTGTCCTGTGGCAGGTATCCATGGCTGTTTGGCTGGATGTGACTGATGCCTCCTCTAATTCATGTTGAATGTCAAGAAGAGAAGAGCTGGAGGAAGAGGGAGCTGCCCTTGGCCATTATGGAGTCCTGCACTTTGGGATGGGGACCCTGCTGCTGCCACAGGCTGGGGAGAGCAGGGCTGGGACCAAACCAGTACCCAAGCATCTCTGAAGGGAGCACAGGAGCAAAACCTCTGCTGGTCACATATTGCCGCAGCAGTTCTGCTGCTGGGTTTGTTTTTTGCCTCCTCTTGTGCAGAAGGTGAGCGGGGGCTGAGCAGATGAAGATGATTCAGTCTGTCAGAAATACGGACTGTTGTTTTCTCTGCTGCTGGGCTGCATTGACAACAGCACACAGATGGTCAGGAGATGAAGCGCAGGATGTCAGTGCCTGGTCATCTCTGCCCCATGTCTGGGTGACATTTACAGAGGCTTGCCCAGTGAAATCCTCCTGTATGTATGGTCCATGACTGATGCCATCAACCAAAAGCACATGGGCAGAGAACTGGAGTTTGGAACAGAAGCAGGTACAGGCAAGGGCTTAAGTAACCAGACACATTATCTGGTCAGCCAGGGCTAGCAGACGGGTCAGCTGTACCCCCAAAACATCGGTCAGTGCCCAGAAATCCCCTTTTCTGCCTTTTATCTTTCCTATCTAAGAGACATAAGATAGCATCACAGGCTTGCTGCTTTTCTCCTTCTTTCCTCACACACAAGATACATAAAATATATATAATTTATAGCTAATGTATACATAAAACAGTGTTCTGTCTCAATACATGCAGACACAGACGAAGCATGTTGCAGAGCCTGTGGGAAAATACTGTCTGCAATGGAGCTTGCTAATTATAGCAACTCTAATGGCAGCTTCCCCCCCACCCTTCCCAACAGCAACAGAGATCAAAACCTTTTTTTGTTTAAAATATTTACTGTAGGGCTTCAAAAATTTAATCAACGTAACGTGACGTTTCCTTGCAGCAGCCGGGTAATAAATATGCAATTAATAGGGAATTGAAATACACCCATTAGCTGTTTGCAGAGCCTCCGCTTCCCTGCTGTAAAATCACTTTCAGAGCATTTAATGCTCTGCCTACAGCCTGCACAGGGAGTGAAACCACCCCCTGCCTCTTGGTGCGGAGAGGACCAAGCGTTGCAGGGAAGCTCTGCAAAGTTTGAAGTGGGAATCATCCTTGTTCCTGCTTCAGCACAGTGACAAGCCCGGGCGATGCAATGGGGCAACAGCTCCACCCACAATTTATATCTCTCCTGACTGAGAATTGGGCTTTTGAGACTGTTGATATTGCTTCAGTATGTGCAGCTCTGCACGGCTTAACAGGTCCGGGCATGCCAGTTTCATGGATTCATAGAATCATGGAATGGTTTGGGTTGGAAAGGACCTTAAGGCTCATCCAGCTCCAGCCCCCTGCCGTGGGCAAGGACACCTTCCACTAGAGCAGCTTGCTCCAAGTCCTGTCCAGCCTAGCCTTGAGCACTGCTAGGGATGGGGCAGCCACAGCTTTTCTATGTAACAATATAGAAAATATAGATTAATTATTTTGATGAGTTATTATGATTTATTATTATAAGAATTCCTTAGACTGTCGGCTGCCAGAGTTGCTTTAGGGATGAACTGGTGGGGTTCAAAGGCTTCTTCGCTTTCCCACAGTTTGGGGCAGATGAAAATCTGGGCACCCCAAAACTGCTGTAAATGGACCTTGTTCCTTGTTACCCTTTGTGTGAGCACACCTAAGGCTGTGCAGCTCAATAAGCCTCCAACCTGCCTTGGTGCCTGTGATCACAGCAGGGCTGGACCAGTGTCCTTGTGTCAGCCAGCAGTTACTCACACCTCCTGTGCTTTCAGGGACACCTTCCTACCCTCCCTGAAGGCCAAAATGTTCTCACATAGCATGAAGGGTCTGTAATATAATGTAAGAACAGGTCCAGGACACTCCATTACCAAGCAGATACTTAACTAATGTTCTACTTGTAGTAGGAGGTCACAGGAGATTTATCCGAAGAGATGCACATAGAAAGAATTAGCAGACAAGCCATTTCACAACCTCTAATACCCTCACCTTCTTAGTTGCTCAGCTGAAATGCCTTAAGGGATACATTTTACAGGAGCTCCAAAGTGAACTGGAAACTGCTTAGATCACACAACTTATGCATTTTAAATAGCAGTGTAAAATCCTGTGCTTTACAAAAGCACACCGTTGTACTGAGCGATAAAGACAGGCTCTGAGTGGCGATGCTGGAAAAGTTGGAAGTACAATAGGAGGAAAAAACCTGCGCGTACGGCAAAACAAATCTGTGACTTCCTAAAGTTTATGATTAAAATTTAAAGGTTGTTCAAGTTCTATTCCCCATCACTGCTGCTCCCTGGACAAGAAAAGACAGAGAGAGGCTGACCTTGAATAATTAAGCGGTCTGTGGCACCAGATCAATTGCTCGTATTGGCAGAACTCCACAATCAGGCATTTTGAAATGCAAGTGTCAAAGAGCATGTAACTATGGGGCTTTTGGTGCAACACAGCCAATACAAAGGAAGAGAGGTGAACAGTAAGAGAAATAGATTAGATTGTGGAGTTTTGAGCATGGGGAAGTGATGGGAAAAGTTTCCATTTCCTATCTCAAACAGGGACAAACTTGCAGCTGACACAAACCCAAAATGCCTTTCTTTTTGCTCCTGCAGCCTTGCAGAAGCCACCTGGAACAAGCTGAATGTCTCCTGAGTGACTTTAATCCATCACCGGTTCAGAAACAGACCCTGAGCAAGTACCAGTCAACAGTTTAATTGAAAACAAACTTTGTAAATCCAGGGAAGCGTCTCTGTTCAGCAGCAGTTACTGAACGAGCCCAGAAGTGCCTGAATCCAGGCAAACAGACCCAGATGTGGTGGGCATTTTTGCTGTGTTTCTGCACTCTCTAGCATTAAGGTGACCCACCAGAATGGAATATGGTGAGTTTTATAACAGCCAAGAAAGGCTTTATATTAATGTCAGCCAAGTAAGACCTTGTATTAATTTCAGGAGCCATGGGAACTCCTATTTAAATCTCTTCCCAATCCCTCCAGTACAAGTGTGTACGTGGAAGGACAGCATCAGGCGGATGTGATAATCACTGTGCTCCCAGTGCAACTGTCCTAGAAGATGCCCTTGACACTGGCATTATTCCTAAGGCTCTCTGCCAGCCACTGCTATCCAAAATTCAAGACCCCCCTTAGGTGGTCTTCCATAGAAAAGCATAGCATGCAAAGAGGATTTTTCATGCACAAAGCCCTAAGGACCCATGTACCCCTGCTCAATGGCTCGCTTTAGCCACAGAGAAGGTGGTAAGATGGTGGCAAAGCCATCAAAAGGCATCAGGGACTTTCCTGTTCCCTCTTCAGGGTGGCCTATGCAGTTGTGCCAAAGGAAGAAACCACATGGTAACGAGGGAAGGGAGAAGACATGGCCATTCACTGCCAGTTCCATAGCTTCTATAGCAAGTTTTGTGGTGCCTGGTGTTTTCCAGAAAGCTCCAGGCCCTGGAGTCCTGTGATAAGACAACATTTGCTTCCCTAGATCTAGTTTTAGAGCTCGTAGTGAGTTACAATGTCCAGTTTTCTCAAGCATATCTTATGGCTGCAAATTCCAGGAGGAAATCAAAATGAACCCAAATATATTTAAAACCAAAGACCATTAATTCTTAAACCAAATCATTCTCTAAAAGGGTTTTTAATCAATACATGGGATGACCACTCTGCACTGATCTGAAGATCTGGCTTCAAGTAAAGCTCAGGGCAAGGAAGAAAGCATGATTCTGGGCAGCTGCTGGCCAAATGGGCTGGGAAGGAGGGAGGAGGACAGCATCTGCCTCATGTTCTCCCAACTCTTGGTTGTTCTTTCCAGGTACAAGGAAGGCCCTGCACTCACTCCAGTATGAACACAAAGGAAGACAGGAATGAAAAGAGACAGAAGAGTTCCTCGAGACTTACAGGGCCAGCTGCTACACCATCCCCGTGCTACTCCAGCTCCTACTAATGCTGGTACATTACAAGCCTTTTGGTGCTTTTGTTCTCCTCTTTCCATTTCATGGGCTTTTGGTTCACACAGCCTCTATGATGGAGTGAAAGGGAATCAGCAGCCCCGGCTCCCCTCCTCATTGGAAATGCTTTGAAACTTTCAAAGAACCCAACTCTTTCCCCACATCCCTGCGTTAATATGCACCGACTCTGCTCTTGATGCACTCCATTGTAAATGATGTATGAAATGAAATCTCCTCGCTCGCCTAATGCAGAGAAGAAAGGCTCTGTAGGCAATGCTACAACATCCCCGTCCAAAGAAAAAGGCAGCGAAACCTTAGCTATGAACAGGGCTTTTTTTAAGTTGTTGCACTTCAGTGTTGGTGTTTCTCCCTTTTATTTCTTTCCTGAGAGCAGAGATTTGAATTCGGATTTCACAGAGAAACCCAGAACCACTTACATGTATTTCTAAGCCTTTTGCAGCAATTGTGTGACTGTTCCCATCCCTTTGTCAGAGGGAATAGCAGCGGTAAACTCATTAGACCAGCAAAGCAAGCAGAGTGAAAAGAATGGCTTAAAACTTGCAGGTGGGAAGAGGCTGGGTGCATGGGGGAATGGCAGCGGGTGCGAAGCTTGATCTGGATTTGAGACCTCCTTCCAGTTTTAAGTGGAGCTGTTTCAAAACCAGAACATGTCAGCAGTCTCCAAAGGGAAAAGGGATCAACACGGACCAGGAGCTATCGCAGCAGCAAAGCCTGAAAGTCAGCAGTATAAAGCAGCAAATACACCATGGGCTGTTTCCAAGGAGCCGGCCCAGATGATGGATTAGTTGAGGGCAAAGGGAAAGTCACTGGAAGGGAGAGTGAAGAAGGTGAATGAGACTTTGCAGGAGGCACAGAGAGAGTATCTCTGGTGATAAATAGTCATGTACTGCTTGCGAAGCCCAAGATGGAGCAGCCTCAGCGGCTCCTGCATCAGTGGGACCCATGTGTCCTCTGCGTGTGCACTCCCAGCTCAATCCTATTTCTTTTGCCCTGCTTTGGCCAGGCTGGGGACAGGCAGGGTTAGGGTTTCTCTTCAGTGCTTCAACCAAGACAGCGCAAGTCAGAAAGCTGGTCCCTGCTCTCCCCATATCCCCAACAGATACCTCATCCTCTCCAGTATGGCACTGATGCTATAGAGACCATCAGGCAAAGCTTTGCAAGAATAAGGGGATAATGAGGTGTGCTGTGTGAAACCAGACACAAGGACCCACCTCTTAGGCCAGCTGACAGTCCCTATACTGATGGACTTCTTTGATTTCCTCTGGCAAAAGTAACATACCCAGGCACTGGCTGCCTCTGTCAGTGACAGAAACCCCATCTTTTGGGCTGACACACATTTGGCCTGTGTTCCTGATGCTGCTTTCGCACGGCATGGGCACTGAGCTGTTTTACTTGGCCATGCAATGCCTCCTGCACACTGCCATCACAACAGTGCTGTCACAAGCAGTAAACTCAGCTTAGAAATTATAAAGCTTTAGTAAACTTCTAGGGATGACGTTGTTACAGCTGACAGATGAGCCACCTTGATGGATTATTAGGCACCGTTAGCCGCCTTTGCTAGACTTCATGTTACTAATGAGTTTTAGGGGCTTAGCTTACATTTTTCTTCCCCTTCTGTTTGTTCTGAGCAGCGACTTTCAGAATGACAAAACCAAATGCTTCGAGGCAGCAGCTGGAGCTTGAAATTAATAATAAAAAGAAGTAGTTGAGCTGATGTTTGGTTGCACAGTCACGCTAGCAAATGTGTATGTTTCACACAACCGCGGTACTCACAACATGCTTCACATCCCCATTTCCAAGGAGCTGCTGCTGAGCTGGTGCAGCATTGCTGCCATAGGTGAGCAGAAAAGGGTCCCAGGGCAGGAAACAGCCAAGAGTTTAACAGCAGGTTTCCCTGGGCACTGGAACTGGTGACAAATAGAAACTACTCCATAGCAATGATGTCCCTTTTGCCTGGCTTCGTGCTGACACTGCCCTGCCATTCACATCACCCTGCACATCACTGCGCTGCTCTCTGCAGGGACATTGCATCCAGCAGTCCCCCAGCTTTATCAACATACCACACACGTGCTGCTACACCTGTAATAAATCTGTCCTTTTTAGGTATAGGAAGGTAAAAATCTATGTGAAAGTCTTTAAAATATAAATCTCAAAAACCCTAAACCCTGTGAGTAAGGAAGCAGTTCTGGCATGGGTTCAGCTGCAGCTGACCTCCTTCCTCTCCCTTATTCATGAAGTTAACAGCAAAAATATCCATGTTTATCTGCGAATGGCACCATTATTTCATAAAGCTGCTTTATTTCCCTTTCTCTCTGTGTCGGAAAAATTCCCCAACATAAACTGAACATTTACTGCAGGCAGATTTTCTTCTCATTGTTCAAGGATAAGACGTGAATAGGAACGGCAGGAGGTCAGCTATTCTCTAGCTTTATAAAGTGAAAACGATATTCTAAAGACGATCAAAACCAGTAGCAAGTATTCAACCACTTCCATGATGTGTCACATTATTTTGGCTGCAGAGAGGTGACAGCAACACAGCACATCAGCCCTTGTGAGCAAGACGAGATGCAGCGGGTTTTAATCAAACTGTGCTCAGGGAACAGAAACCAGAGGAAAGCAAACCAGGTAATAAGAGTGATTCTCAGGCAGGTTTACTTGAGCTGTGACTAATAATAATAACAACAATAATTCCTCGTATTCCCAGACTTTGTCTTCTCCTCTACTACTTTTGAAGCAGTGCCATCTTATAAAAAACAACCCTATTATTCCCTTCCTATGACTTTGACATGGACAAATCTGACAACTAAATAGCAAGGGTGCTCCTAGCTGGATGGCTGCATCGTGTAACGCTAGGGAAAACTGAACCCCTCTGGAGAGGCTCTGCAGCCTGCTTTTGGTTACCCTTTTGCAAATGCATCAAAACAAACACATCCAGGAGTTAAACCTCCAGGAAAACACACACGGCGTTTCCTGGCTTGTAAATTCCTCCTTTCGGGGCATGGACGTATTCATGACGTAGCTATCCTTCCTCCTATTTGGTACCGCAGGTGGTAGCTCAAGCAGGATAACACTGCTGGAATAAACATTTCAGAAGGCTCATCCTGGAAACTGTTAACTGTATAGTGGCTGCTCTGTGGGGAGGGAGTTTGCTGCTTGAGTGATACTGATTGACAGGGCGGGTTAGTGCAAGGTGGGCAAGGGATGCTGGTTGTGCTGCTCTCCAAGATAGGGCACACCATTGAGGAGCCTGTCCCTGTGCTGATGGTGTGCCCTGTCCCCATGACCCAAGACACATGGGAGCAGAGCTTTGCTGCTCATGGGTGCTTCTGGCCACTGGGAACCTGCTATTTTCAGTCTGGAAGCACAAAGCCAAGCAGAGCAGGTTAACCCAGCACTGCACTAACCCAGAAGGATGGTGGGGTGATGCTGAATAAATCCCAAGTGAGGTATGGATCAGCACCCAAACAGGCAGGAGACAAGTCACTGCAGTTGCTGAGAGCTGGCTTTGCAAACAGAGCTTCAGGGGCTGTTCATGTCACGCAAGCCTGGAAGGATGCTGCGTGGAGAGCAACCATTTTAAGCCCAAAAAATTCAGGCAAATAAAGCTGATGAGGACCACAGCAGTTCAAGCAGAGCACCTGAACACTCCCTGCCCCCAAGTCACCACTGTCATCTCCTTGTGTGGGGTTCATTTCTGCAGAAGGAGAGGGTTGGTGCAGAGCATCCCTTGCTCAGGGCAGTTACCGCATGATGCCATCCCTGCACATACCAGACATCCCCCAGGCAGGTGGCACTGCCACTAACCTCATGTCAGGCACATCAGGTCAGATTGAGCCCAGAGGGTACAGTCTAGATATAAAGAGAACCTCAGAGAAGGTTTAGAGCTGGAGAGGAGCACACACCACCTTCGCGTGCAGTTGCTCAACCAAGCCCATCAGCTTTGCAAACCCCATTCCATGCTAATAATAATCATTAATCAGTTATTTAAAGTCATTCACGTGAAAAGCTATGAGCATGGTTTTTTTTTTTTGGAGCTAGTATAAATCAACCTTATAGGCAAAAGAATAAATACAGGGAGACAGCTGTACAGATCACACTGTCACACCAATCACTGCTTAAAAGCACACACTGTAAATAGCAGACAAAATTCACCCCCAGTGGAATGCCATTGACTGCACAGGCTGGAGCTGCTGCAGGGATAAATTGGCCTATCAAAAATACATAAAAATTCAGAAATGAAACTGAGTGACGTGCGGGAGTGATTTATCACAGCTCTGCCACTTAACGTGACGTTATCACTAGTGAACCCACTAAATATTATGGGCTCTGATAGGATTCCTAAGGGGCCAAACAACAAAGGAGGCGGCAACTGTTGGAGAAGGCAAGAGGAGATGCACACACCAATCCAATGGCCAGGGCCAACAGCTACTCACCCGGTCCTGAGCTGAGCCTGGACACAGATGTCTGATGGGGGGTGTCAGCTCTCAACAGCACCGTCTGCACATGGTCACGCATGTTCCCAGCACACAGGAGCACACGGCATCACCACCAGACCCAGCCGTGTCTTGTCTCACAAGTGGGAGAGTAAAGTCCATCAAAACATGGTGCTTCGGGAGCCCGCTGTGTTCATCCAATTTCTGTTGTAGCATCCCAGCTCCGTAACACCATCACTGCAGTATTGGTCTAGCTGGTTTTCCATCTTCAGCAGTTCCAGCTTGAGAAATGAACCTTGCAGAGAGTGGGAGGGAGAGAGAAGAGACATCTCTTTTTGAGACTCTCATGGTGTTGCCATCATCTCAGACCTTAAGAAAATCATCAGGCTGCTCCATCAGCAGTCGGAGCCGAGCATGCGGTGGTGTCTGAACAGCTGAGTATGGTGTTTAGCTACAGTAGGAGTCGTTAAGCTCGGTGCATGGGCTCATCAGGGAGTGTTGCACAGACATTGTGTATCACAGTATGTATTTAATGACAATAATCATGTTTTCATGGAGATGGGCTGAGGAATTCTGCCCTAGTGTGGAAGAGTCCAAACTCAGCAGTTCTGCTCAGGGACCTGGACTCAGGCAGATGTACAGCTCAGGATGGCTTCAGCGATGGTCCAGCCTTGCCAGTGCATCCTGGCCAAGGCAGAGCACACCAGAGGGGTGGGGAAGCAGAGCCAGGCTTCTGGAATAAAAGAACAAGCCACTGTTTTCTCTTGGAAGGAAAAAAAATCCACCACAACGTGCTAAATTGCCTTACCGGGATTTGATTATTGCGGATATCGGGCAAGGCAGTGCCAGTCACAGATCATTTGTGGGAAGCAATTTTAATAGGGATATCAATATAAATAAATAGAGGGATTTTTCCCCAGTGTGCTTCCACGCTTGTGTTGAAAGGCTCTTTTCATTACTTTCACAATAGCTGTTGATTGTGTTCTCCCCTTCTTTTACACAGCATCCGTGACCGTAGCACATGGATGCACTGACTTCTGACTGCACACACCGTGTTCTGGTCCAGCAGCTTTGCAATTTCGCTCTTCTTATTCTTCTTTTAAATCGTTAAAGACAGAAGCACAAACAGAAATGCTGCCCCTTCAGAGATGTTGATGGGGAGATGTGACACAGTGTGGGGATGGGTACCCCGTGTCCTCCCCAGGGGACTGTCAGGGACCCCAGGCACGGCTGCTGGCATATAAATGGGCCATATCCAACCCAGGCAGCAACTGAGCCTTCCCTTGGTGTGGTCACAGGCTTTCACCTCCAGGAGATGGGGCAGGAGGAGCTGTTTCATGTAATCGAAGTGCCACGATGCATTAGTCTGGAGATGTAAAAGAACAACAACTGCATCTTAAAGCACGATAGTTAATTTGTTATTGCAGAACTGAAAGGCAAAGTATAAGATGGGGTTTTTTTCCCCACCCTGGATAGATTGTTATAAAACACATACATTAATTTGATTTTCCCCCCACCCACAGCTATAAAACCAGAAAGCTCTCAGTAGAATCAAGGAGAGAACTGTAGGTGTCATGATGACTTATGCCCTTGAAGAACTTCACCAAGAATATCTAGCAGCAGCTGCTAACAAACCAAATCTTATTACTCCTTAGCAGTGCAATAAGCAACAGTTTGAGCTTTTGTCCATTGCTTATTCAAAAATCCCAAAGCATTTTCCATGCATGTAGCAGGCCTTGTAGGCAAGAGCTTTTATCCCCATGTGGCTGAGGGATGCACTGAGGTAACAGAACTTGGTGCAACCGAAATACATGAAGAGGCAGCAAGCAAGAAAACAAGTTTTCCTCCCAGCAGTTGCCTAACCCACAAGAGGCTTTTTGCTTTGAAACAGAGCCACGCAGAGCGTTATTTGTTTTTACATCTCTCCTCTTCCCTCCTGACCACACCTTATTCCTGATAGAAACAAAACCACCACAGCAATGGCTGATTTCCTGGGAGAAGTAAAGAGAATGTGAATTGCTTCTCAGCTGTTTCTATTTCAAATCTTTGAGGGCAGTGGCAGTACATGGCTTGCACGCCCGTGCCTGCCTCCTGGGTTTGATGTCCCACTGGCACAGTAGGTCCTGTGCTGCCCCTTGGGTACTGATGTGGTTTGGGTGCTCTCTATATAGCCTAACTGCTGGCTTGGATGTGGAGGGGAGTTGTCCCTGCCCCCAAAAAGCTGGGGACTGTGTTTCCACAGTGAGGGTGCTCGTAAGGAGCTGCTCAGCCTGTGGCCATCCTACCTGCACTGCCTTCCCTCAGCACTCAAATAACTGCAGCCCAGATCACATCAGGGCAGTCACCTCCACTTAATATGAGCTTCTGAACAGCTCTGCAACATAACTAAAGGAATTAAAAGAAACATAACTGAAAGAACTGAAAGAAACAGCAAAACTAAAAGAGGGTTGTTTGAGACTGGATATAAGGAGGAAATTTGCTATGCTGAGGGTGGTGAGACACTGGCACAGGTTGCCCCAGGGAGGTGGTACATGCCCCATGCCTTCAAATATTTCAGATCAGGTTGGATGGGGCTCTGAGCAACCCGATCTCATTGAAGATGTCCCTGCTTACGGCACAGTGATGGGACTAGATGAGGTTTAAGGGCCCCTTCCAACCCAAACCGTTCTACTATCCTATGATAAAACCTGCATGCATTATTTCTTTCATGATCAGATTCTGTCTTTCCAAAAACCAGGTATATCCATCCAGCTCCTGCATGGCAGACAACCACAACCCGTTAGCATCCAGAGATGCTTTGAAATGTTAGTGAATCATTTCCACGCCCAATGGATTATGCTACTAATCAAATCTGACATATGACTAGCCTGAAAACCTAGGCCTTATTCACAGCTGGAAACGTTACCTGGCTCGAATTCAAAAACAGCTTAATCAAGAGGTGGCCTTTAGACTAAAGACAAAGTATTTTTCCAAGTTTTGATTATTGGCTGTAGGTGACAGGAGACTGAAAGATGCTGATAATCTGTGCAGCTACGTGAAGTAAAAGCAGCGTTAAAGTTATCGCACATCACTGTAGGCTTTGGGATAAGAGTTGGCCCTTGGACTACATTTCAAAATCAGACACTGAATCTTGAAGAATTCGGGCAGATATAAAAGGTGATAACGTGAAAGCTGAACCAGAGGCTCTTTTCTGGGGCTCTGTAATCTTGACCCTGCCTACTTTGCGCCCATCAGTGTAGTGGCTGCATCTTACAGCATCACCTGGCTGCTAAAAACTGGCTGCAAATTGGACACAGTGTGGGAAGCAAATATAGCAACTTTGTCCATAATGGAAATTTTCCCAGCATTAAGAAGCAAATAGCTTCAGAAAAGGACAATTTGGGTTCTGTATCCATTGTAATTTTATAGGACTGCAGCAAAACAACTGCAGAACCCAAAGCGACACATTTCCCGCTTCTCGCAATGTGGTTAGAGTTCAGCAGAAAATAGGATACTAAATTAAAGAGAGCTATCACAGGCTGATCTTCCTCGCTCAGATATATAGTTATACACAAGTATACATTCATGCATAACCACAGCTACATCCCCGCAGCCCCTATGTGCACAGCGAGCCACTTTCCTGCAGAAGAAAGATATTTGGGATGCTCTGCTGTGACATTTATTGACGAAAGTCCCAGGGGAATTGCACCTATTCTTTTTGGTATTACCCATGTAATGCAAGATATAAAATTCTCAGTAGATGTTCTAAGTTTGTATTTAATAGACCTGGAGGCTCTGAGTGCCTTTTCACAGATTGCGTTCCAGCTGTCTGCCGATATTTGAATGTGCAGGTCTTGGTCCCATGCTGTGCAAACAGGCAGCCTCCCACACATTTTGTGTACCAGGAGTAATTTATGAGTCTATCTATAAAGGAAATAACAGTGCGTTAAGAAGGGGTTATGTAAAGCTCCGAGATTGAGAAGTAGCTCAGTTAACTCAGTACAACTTCCCAACATCACTGTTATGTTTCAGCTGATTTACAAATACAGGAGGCCTTCAGCTGGTGATTCATATTCCTTCTGAAGCAGGCAGGGACGGGGGGGAAGTATAATAACTGTCTCTGCATAAATCTCATGTCACTAAAAAGCTTCTACCTTGAAACCTCATATTCATTAACCATCTTTTGCAAATACGAGTGTCTGAATTGAACTGCAAGTCCCAAGACACTGTGGGATATTCTGGTACCAACCAAATAGAGGGGAAAATAAAATGAGAGGCACTGCCATTTATTTTCAATCTCCTGCCACAGGGATTTCTTCCAAATTGCCATTTGATGCAGATTCTACAGGCAATGCATTGGAATCTGCAGAATAAAAACCCACAGGGAGCACCCAGTACCCCTGTCAGGAGCAATGGAGGAGCAGCGGGGCTGCACTGTGGGCATCCTGCCTGCCCCCATGTTAAAAGGGATACCCCAACACCACATACAGTGATCGAGGCTCTGCTTGATCAAAATAAACCCATTGATTTGCAGCAATCATTTTGCCTTCCCCAAGAGGAAACCAGCCTCTAGATACCAGCAACTCTTGTTTTGAAGACCTGTCTGCAAACCATTTCAGTCCTGCTTTGCAAAGGCAGCTAGCAGATAATAGGGTCTGAACAACAAAACCTTCCCTAATTACAGAGCAGGTTGTATTTTGCAGCCTCACATCACTCCTCAATTGCAAACAAGACACAAAATGCAAAAGTTGCAAGCCACTCAGCCTAACAAGTGCAGCATTATTTATTCAATGTCCCTTAGAACATGAATATTTAAAGTAGAAAATGACCTCTAAACAGAACAAAGTTATCAAAATCCATATGTGCCACCTCTCCACCCAGAGGGCAAGCTGAGTTTGCTGCTCAGCTCTCGTCAAAGGGGACCAGAGTGGGGGCTTCATCCTTCACCTCAGTAGCTGGCAACCCAGCCATCCTCGCCATGGCACTGACCTACAGAACATCTTCCTACAGATCTGCCTATAAACCGTTTGTGCTGGTCATCAGCTTGTAGCTACTTACAGGTGATAAAGAAAGGGTGAGGAAGCAGTGTCCGGCGCTGGACGGATGTCCCACACTTGAGGCTGTTGCTCAGGAATGTCCCCAAAATGCTTCAAAAGAGGCGGCAGTGTCTGAAATTGCACTGGAGCAGCTTGCTCCAATCCCCTGTGTCCAGCCTGGCCTTGAACACTGCCAGGGATGGGGCAGCCACAGCTTCTCTGGGCACCCTCACAGGGAAGAGCTTCTGCCTAAGAGCTCATCTCAATCTCCCCTCCTTTCTCCCCACTTCACCCCAATCTAGTGTCAACAGCAAACATTTCTACTCTCACTAAATATTCTATTCATTTCTGTTCTGTTTCCCTTAAATCTCTCCTCTCTGTTTTCTTGAAGCTGCCACTAGCATCTTATGCACCCCCTTTGGAGGCATTTCTATGCAAAAAAATCTGAGACAAAGGTCCAAGAAAACAATTCTTCCCCAAACCCACCAATTGGTTTGATTTGAAGGAAAAGCCAACTGTGGGAATGGCATTTTTAGTACATTTCTCAGCCAACAGCATTGCTGCTCTTGAGGTGTTTCTTAGTGGCTTTAGGGGTATCTTCAAGACCTCTTGTGGGGACTGCCCTGCAGCACTGTCACCACCACCTGCATGGGGTTGTGCCATGTCAGACAAATGGATCCACATGGATCAGGCTCATCTGGAAATTAGGGATAATAATGTTTTCCTACCTTGCATGCCCTTTACAGGAGATCTTCATTAGCATTGGGAGGCAATCAGAACGTCCGCATGATGAGTGCCATATAAAGCTGTCCGTGCAATGTGTCCATCACTCAGCCAGCCAGCCTGAGCCGAATCCTCCCCTCTTGCCTCCTGTCACACAAGCAAGACAGCCCAAATATAAAAGCCAAGGAACTGTCTGCCATTTTCTCTGGTGTTTTAGCCACTGGGGCTCGAGCTTTGCCAACTGTTTGCACCTAATGTTGTAACCAGCACATTTCAGCTTCAGCTTGTGAGATTTCTGGCATTTCACTCGAAAAGATGCTGCGTTCCTAAAAAAAGCTCTTTTTGCAATGGAAGCTTCTCATGAAAAAATGATTCACACCCGTTTTTCACCAAAGTGTGCTGAAAGCAGGGAAAAAAAGAGCCAAGGAGGAAGCAGCAAGCAAGCAGGGCTGGAAAGCTCTGCAGGGAGATGAGACCCTGGCTGGTGCGCAGCAGTGTGATAGTGTGATTTGCTTTGGTACCTGCTTTGTGGAGCTGGGACCTTCCCGAGTTTCTCCATCTGGCCAAGAAGAGGAAGAGCTGAAATAATCATCACCAAGTTGCAAGGCTTTAAACTAAATCTTCCCCTCTGCGGGGTGAATCCATCACTGTTTGGTGCAAGGACTCAACAGAGTGGCTGGACCAGGACCAGGCTGGGCTGTGGGATGGCTCCATTCTGGGCTGACCGGTTTCCAACAGCTCCTCCAGGAAAAAAAGCACTTTCCAAATGTGTTTTCACCTCAGTGACTGAAATCCCAGCTCTGCAAAGCTGCTGGTTTCAGCAAGCAGCTCCTGCCCTGCTCCTCACACTGACAGCTCAGGGTAGAAAGCAGCTTCCTGGGTGCAGTCTGCCACCAGACCAGCCTGAAAGATGGAAATCAAAGAGGATGAGAAGTAGATTCATTATAGACTAATTAATCCAGCAACAGACTCCTGGACAAAGGTTGATGACATTCACTTCAGGATAATTTTGCCATAAATATGAGGATTCACAGAAGTAAAAAAGCAGCTGGGAAGAGATTATTTTTTGAAGCATAAATGTAGCTCATTTCTAGACCCCCTCCTCCACATATCAATTAATGAAGCAAATCATCTGTCTGAATCAAAGATGTGGGAGAAAACCACAGTTATCTATTTGAACTACAAAAAAATTAAAGGATTTAAAATGAAACATGTAATTAGCCTGTAGGACTCCGCTGCAGGTTATTGAGGCAGAGAAAAAACCTTACTAACTTTCAGAAAAGTACTCGACAGCTACAAGAATAGCTTTTGCTGCTCTACAAAAGAGGGGGAAGCGCTCGTCTTCTAGAGGCAGGCAGGTCCAGCCAGAGCCATAGGGTTTGTAGTTCTGCCCCTACGCAGGCTCCAGCCCTTAACCCATTTTGCTCGGTTTTGTGTTCTTTTCCTGGGTTTAATTTTGCTGTTGTTTTTATCTACTTACACGTGCAGGAGCATCTCACTGCCCACTTGCCGCAGGAGCTGCCTGACTTTCCCTGGACCATAAGGGAAATTAGGAGAGCGCAAACATCAGCGAACAAAACCCTTCATATGTCGGGTCCTGTGCTGATGCTCTCCAGTGATTGTAAGTGCTGAACCTCCATCAGAGATGCTGGCTCTGCGTCCCCTGATATCAGGCAATCAACAGATAGCAACAACACAATACCCGACATATGAGGGGTTTCATTCACTGGTGTTTGTGCTCCTCTGATTGAAGGCAGGCAAGCAGCACTACACATGGCTATTTTCATCAGCCCCCGGTGCTGCAGGACACATAGCTGATGAACACCAGCTGGCAGAGGGAGGACGTGTTCCCACCAATTAGCTGTATGATGATGCTCTGCAATCTCCTCTGAAGCATCTGGCATGGGCCACTGGCAGGCTGGGCTACGGGAGGAATCGGTGCTCTGTTGCGCTGTGGCAATGCTCATGTTATTAAAGTTTAGATGAATTGAGGAGTTCAATGTCAAATCTACAAGCCCGGCCAAAGACTCGGCAGTTGCTGCATATATAAACTCATACAAGGGTTAACACTGCTCTGGACAAGGCTGACATTAGCTTTCATAGATGCAGCACAAGAACATCCCTTAGCAGGGATCTTTTTTCCCAGAGATTACCATTGTGTTAACATGAAATACCTGTGGGTCACATCTGAAAATCCCTCTTTATCGTACCTATGTATTTGCAAATGCAAGAGACCCCAGGCAGAACAGGCACCACTTATCTTTCACCAAGACCTATGCCTAACCTTAAGCATGTTTTGTTACCCTTTCTTGCATCAG
This sequence comes from Psittacus erithacus, assembly GCA_009867235.2. NCBI lineage: Eukaryota > Metazoa > Chordata > Aves > Psittaciformes > Psittacidae > Psittacus > Psittacus erithacus. The sequence continues at coordinate 66,838 of WYDI02029865.1, forward strand.
TGCAGAAGCCAGTGCAAAACGCCATTGCGGGGAGCTGGAATGATTTTCATACACTCTTGTACTGCTGAAAACACCCACCCAAAGCAGAGAGAAAACTCCTGCTCGGTGCCTGCTGGTCTTTCAGTGCCTAAAGGGGCTGCAGGAAACCTGGAGAGGGGCTTTGGACAAGGGCCTGTAGGGACAGGCCAAGGGGAATGG
>WYDI02029867.1:0-66335 GCA_009867235.2 Psittacus erithacus
CATTAGGGACTGTAGTGACAGGACAAGGGGTAATGGGTTAAAGCTTAAACAGGGGAAGTTTAGATTAGATATAAGGAAGAAGTTCTTTATTGTAAGGGTGGTGAGGCACTGGAATGGGTTGCCCAGGGAAGCTGTGAATGCTCCATCCCTGGTGGTGTTCATGACCAGGCTGGACAGAGCCTTGGGTGGCATGGTTTAGTGTGAGGTGTCCCTGGCCATGGCAGGGGGGTTGGAACTAGAAGATCTTAAGGTCCTTTCCAACCCTAACTATTCTATGATTCTGTGATTAGAGATGAATTCTATTTTTGCTTTTAGTTTTGAGGGCTCATAAAGAAGGGATCTCCTCACTGTCTCTCTGAAGCACTGTGAGGGAGCATAAAGGGATAAGATTTTCTGATTCCAGTCCCTGTAGGAACCCTTATGTGCACTCGTGCCAGTAAGATTTATATGGCAAACACTATTACTCCAGACAAAAAAGGTACTATAGAAAACAGAGGAGTTGGCCTTGCCTTGCCTGGTTCTGCATCAGTAACTTGCTTTATCAGTAGTCCCAGAATGAATGCAGTGGGAAAATGTTGTATTTCCCAACTACACTCCGGCTTGGAGACGCAGAAGGCTACCCTGATTGCATAGGTTTTGGTGATGGCTACATATGATTTTAACTGATGAGGGTAAAGGCAGTGACACTTTGTGAGCCAGCACTTTCCTTTGAAAATGTAATTTGATTGTGTAACCCAAACATCTCTTAAGGATACCGAGTTGCTTTGCTACTTTAGAATGAACTGTGGGGCAATGTGGTGGCCCCAAGCCATTATCATTACTTCAAAAGAAAAAAAAGTCAAATTCCCAGAAAAGTTGTAATGCATCGTGGTTATTCGTAGTGGTTTCTTGTTTCCTTAGCAGTAATTTTTAGGGTGTGGTTTTATTTGTAAGAAAATCTTCTGAGTAAAGGAGGGAAGAAAAAGGATGTCCTGCATCGTAATCTGTCATAACTGCCAGATATTTCTGGTCAACCAGAATCTAAATACCTACTATGGAAAAGAACCACTTTTGCTTCTTGCTTTCTTATTAGTTATCTTAAACAAAGCAGCACATAAACAAACAAAAAGAAATAGTAGTATAGTTAGGGACAATTCATCGATTTCTGCAGTCTGTGGCTTGGCAGATCTTTGGTAATTCATGCTATCTGAGCATGTGACATGCACCTTTTATAGTCTCTTAAATCTAAACAAAGCCTCTTGTTTCAGATATAACATCTCCTTAATTTGAAAAATGTATCCATCTTTTATACTGCTAGTGAGGGAAGCATTCCTCCAAGTGTGAGACCCATGGAAAACATCAGAGAACTTCTCCAGGGCCAGCTCAAATCCCATTCTGCATTTAGCATATATTTGAATCTGCTGATGTCAGCCAGAATAAATTTCTCCCCTCTTACTCATCCCTCAGGGGCAACCACTGATGAGTTGCATTTTTCCTATTTTAATGGAAAGGTCCTACATTAAAGACCCCCTTCTCTCTACATTTACTTTCTTTTAAGAAGCAAACCAATTCAAAGACAGAGTCCTTGCATGCAGAAAAACTTTTGTTTGTGGAGAATAATTCCTCCCTGGTGTTTGGCACATATTTATTTTGTCTCAGCACTATAAAAAAGGGTCTTGTTGCTGACTCAGAAGGAGCTCATTACAGAAAGACTTCACCTTTCAGTTGCAAAAGATGTCTCCTTGAAATGATAATGTAATGAGTGTTAGATCATCCGTATGTAGCCGTTAGGCTATTCTTTTGATCGGTTGGAAATGCATTTGTTAAAAAGCTGCTTTATTGATTTCCTGGCTGGTTTTTATACTGTTTGGATCATCTATACACACACGCATCACATTTTTACCACTTCAAAGCGGTTAATAAATTCACACTACTCAGGAGATTGAACACGAAATGGAGTGAACACTTTCTATGGAGAACTCTGTTGTTCAACCTTTGATAGAAAGAGTCTTAGCAGCATGCTGAGTGTCTCCTTTAAAATATTTTTAAAACAATCTGCCACAAAGACAGCAGCACACACTAAAGCAAAAGAATATCACTCATGGGGATATAAACATGGTGAGGGTTGTGAATAAGATTTCAGCGAGTCCAGATGAGAAAATATTACGGAGCTTATATAGGCTTAATGAAGATATTCTTTCCTGATAACCTATACACATTTACTATTTCCATTTTGTTGCTTTTATGATGTATTAGCAGTAAAAGTTTGAGACGTTCTAAGCGTTAAAGTGAAACATATGCTTCTAAATATAAATTGTTAGAACTATGGAGAATATCTGTAGTCAAACTAAAATGTAATGGCCTCAGCTGGTCTTGGATATCTATTGAATCACAGTTTTAGAAGTAAGTTATTGAATTGTGGATCAAAATTTCTGTATGATTAAGTTTAAAGATACTTTCTTCTCTGCCCCCCTTTCTTTTTTATTATTTTGGTTTGGTTTCCTAACCTGCTAATACCCTTTTGTGATCACAAACCTGAGGAGTTTTAACTGCAGTGCTGTGATTAGTCTTTTGACTCTTATATTTCCTTCTTTCTCTTTGAGTAAAGTTGCTAACCTGTATTTCATATCAATATCATGTTTTTGTTGGCAGCAAGCTTTTACACCTCTGTCTATGAAATATAATCTGCAACTTGACTGTGTATATAGCAGGCCATTCAAATGATCATCCTACATGCTTAAGTGCTTAGTTTTGGCTGTGTACAGGGTAGGCTATCAAGTCTGAAGATGCTGTCTTGACAGAAGTTTTAAGATTTTTCAGGTGGTTAAATTAAAATGCCCAGACTGAAGCTTTCTAGTATTATGATGTTTTTCAAGTTACCAGGTATGAAATTATGAAAATGAAATTACCCAGAAGGACTTGAGGATATTTCCAGTATTTTATGCTTAAATGTCTACATATATGCAGCATCCAAGGAGCCATGAGCACAAGGAATAGAATAGAAATATTTAATAAATTTAAATTTCAGTACCTGAGTCCTCTATCTATAAAATAGGGATAATAGACTCTCTTGCATCTCAAAAGGATTGTGGAAATAAATATATTAAAGATTGCAAAGAACTGGAGTATTATGGTAATTGGTACCATATGCCCAACTAAGATAGCTGGGAACAATTTCTGAAGAGGCAGGAGTTTTATTCATAGACTCCCAGAATCATTAATGGTGTAAAGGACCTTTAGAGTTCTTCTGGTCCAACTCCTTGCTCACAGTAGGGCAGACAAATCTTCCCTTTCTAAATCTAATTATATGAAAAGTAGGTATCTGACCTTGGAAAAGATGGATGGTCACTCTGAAAGCTCATTAAACAAGTGTTTTTTTATTTTATTTCATTGGTAAAATTGAAATGAAGCCAGTTAGAAAATAAAACATTGTTTTCTATTCTGGAAAAGGTATAGTGAGCAATACAGGACTGAGTTTAATATTTTTTAAATTTATAAAATCTTTAATATTAAAGTTTTTAGATTAATAATGACATTACATTTTTTACAATGTTAAAATTGTTTGTTTATTTACTCTTTAATTTGAGGAAAATCTAGACTGATGAATGCAATCTCAGAGCCTTTTGATGTCAGCAAATCAATGTCACTGGATGTCACTGGAAAATTAATTTATTTCACATAAAAATACTGCCAGTTTCTGTCTTGTTGTTTATTCCTTTCTTCTAAAAATAATTAAGATCTGTTTTCTTCAAGGATTCTCCTTCACTTAACTAAATTTAGATGTATATACAGAATTAAGAAACTCCCTGTTGTTTCTGAATGTGTTTATTTCTGGACTTCTGGCAGATTTTAAGAGGTAGTTTTTCTTCTTTATTTGACAGCATATAATTTATCCTTGATCACAGAAGTTAGAATCATAGAATCATAGAATAGTTAGGGTTGGAAAGGACCTTAAGATCATCAAGTTTCAAACCCCCTGCCTTCAACTCCGCCGGGGATGAAGCATTCACAACTTCCCTGGGCAACCCATTCCAGTGCTTCACCACCCTTACAATAAAGAACTTCCTCCTTATATCTAATCTAAACTTCCCCTGTTTAAGCTTTAACCCATTACCCCTTGTCCTGTCACTACAGTCCCTAATGAACAGTCCCTCTCCAGCATTCCTATAAGCCCCCTTCAGATACTGGAAGGCTGCAGTGAGGTCTCCATGCAGACTTCTCTTCTCCAGGCTGAACAGCCTCAACTTTCTCAGCCTATCTTCATACAGGAGGTGCTCCAGTCCCCTGATCATCCTCGTGGCCCTCCTCTGGACTTGTTCCAACAGTTCCATGTCCTTCTTACATTGAGCACACCAGAACTGTACACAGTACTCCAAGTGAGGTCTCACGAGAGCAGAGAAGAGGGGCAGGATCACCTCCTTTGACCTGTTGGTCACACTCCTTTTGATGCAGCCCAGGATACGGTTGGCTTTCTGGGCTGCAAGCGCACACTGCTGGCTCATGTTCAGTTGTATCTTACAGCATTTACAAAAAATTAAGATTACTCTTTTGGGCTAGTGAATGGCTTTTTGCCAGTCAGCATTTAAAGTTTATCCTTTTGATGGTGCGAGGACAGCACAGAAGGGCATCTTGTTATCTGATTCCAGATCTCTGCAGATGACAAAATTCCCATTTTGAATGGAATGCAAATTTGCATCTTGAAGTTGTTTTTTTGACTGCTTTGGCCAATTATTAGCATTAAATGACTTCCCCAGTACATGGAGAAGGCAATTATTCAACAAATGGACAGACTCAGTCATGTGTGTTGTGTATAGCCTGTACTTTTGTTGACGTACTGAAAGCCTGTGTTGATGATGTTATGTCTTTCTATCTTTCCATTGAAGGCAACTGTTCATATGATTAGTTTGATAAGAGATATGTAAAAGAGACAAAGTGGATATGAGTTTTGTGTGCAAGCAGTGGTAAGTGCTTTAGACAGCTGCCATATATTTGTCAGTATGTGAGAAGAAAATGTGAAGGCATCAAATACAAGATAGAAATCACTCAAACTAACCATACATATACTCACTAGTAATTCAGTTCTAGGAAACTGGTATATATCTTGAGATAAGTATTTAGTAGTTGTTTATTCCTTAATATTTTCCTTAAAATTTTAAGATAAAGCTATGCTTTCTGGATTCCATTTAGCCCTTGGCAGACACTGAAATGTATCTCAGTGTCTCTCAGACGCTTATGCTGAAAATGATGCCTATTCTTTTGCACTGTGGATCCAGCTGTCTAACTGGGTCCAATGTTTTACTCATTTTCCTTGCAATCAAGGTAATTTCTAGGTTAACTCTTGTATAATGCCCCCCCCAAAAAAACCCCAAAACAACAAAAAAGCAAACAAAAAACCTCAAAACTAATACTCAGTTTTAATAACTACTTTCCTGAATATTTGTAGTAAGCCAGCATGATTTATGAGAAAGTTACTCATCTGATGGGTGTACTTTTTAAAAATGTATCGTATACCTATCATGTTTTCAGCAGTAGATCTGTTTGTACTCTTTCACCCTTCAAAGACTGAAGCATCACTTTTATAATTATTTTTAGACTATGATCAGCTGTCAGTCTCATTTCTCTGCATTTCTTTTTGGACCATTGAGTCCTTTGAATGGTTAGTGGTCTGCACAGAGCTTCGGCCCCATGTTGCAAGCTTTGCTTTCTGTTGGTATGCCTCATTAAGCATATAAAAATGTATATTTTTAAATACATGTAATGTTCTTAGTCTTACTTTTCCATATAACCAGTTGCTTTTCTTGTGACACGTGTGTCATGAGTGTAAAGGGAAGCATTTGATCCTGGGATTAATGACCCAAGAGATGATTTCTCTCTCTTGCATGCACTGGGTAATACCCACACTGGGAAGAAGTTTTGAACCAGTACTTCAAAGCAGAGGATTTCATTAGCTTTGGAAATCAACTCATCCAATATATAATGAATGGACCACCACATTTCAAGGCCAAACGGTACTCATGTTCTAGTTCTTTATTATTATTTCTTTTTAGATTTTGTACTACTGCTACTCCATCAGCTTGTTTATTCTCTTCACTGTTTTAGCTATGCAGGAAATGTTGTGCATTTCCCATTGGAATTAGAGATGGGGTAAGGTGTTATCTTGTTTTTGTTAAAACTGCTATTGTTTTTGTTCTGACAATGACAATTTTGATGCATCTGATCAGGTTACAAACATCAATAAATGTTTATGAATGTGTGCTGTGGCATGAAAATGCAGTGGGAATGCTAAGTAAAGTTTCAAGTGTATGTGTTAACTGACAGAGAGGGAAGGAGAGGGGGAAGAGTGCAAGGAATGTTAACTGCTCTGACTGATATGTGAGGACTGCTAAGAAGGTGGAAGGTGACATGATCAGCAATGAGCCTGCAGCCCCAAAAAGGCTTGAATCTCAAGGGCTGCAAAGTTCTGAGTGCTCAGGAGGAATGAAGAATCAAATGACACTGAGTGCATGGTGGTAATTTAACTGGGGACTTTGCTGTCATTTTCAGTCTGAATCATAGTACCGTACAGTAGTTTGGGTTAGAATGAACCGTCAAAGGTTGTCTAGTCTAACCCCTCTGCAATGAGGTGGTACATCTTCAACTAGATCAGGTTGTTCAAACCCCATCCAACCCAACCTTGAATGTCTCCAAGGGTGATGCATCTATCATCCCACTCTGGGCTACCTGTATTAGTTTTTCACCACCCTCTCCTTAAAATTATTCTTTACATCTAGTCTGAATCTCCCGTCTTTTAGATTAAAACCTACGGGGCAGACCTATGGGTGCCATTAAAAAGTCTGTCCCCATCTTTCTTATAAGCCGCCATAGTACTGAAAGGCTGCAATAAAGTCTTCCCAGAGTCTTCTCTTCTCCATACTACTTGACCCCAACTCTCTCAGCCTTTCCTCACCGTGAGAGGTTTTCCATTCTTCTGATAATTTTTGTGGCTCTCCTCTGGATCTGCTCCAACAGGTCCATACTGAGGACTCTAGAGCAGGATGCAGTACTCCAGGTGGGGTCTTACTGGAATAGAGTAGAGTAGAGGGACAGAATCACCTCCCTGGGGAGAATCTGTAAGTCTCTCTACTGATTTCTTCTGCAGTTGAAAGTTTTTTTCTTCATCTGTGTTAAGTGTGTATTTCCATTGCACACCAGCGACAGAAGGAACTGTTATTTTTCTTGAATGATTCCTAGGTATATCAAAAAGCAGTACTCTGCAAGCCGCCTGGGTGAGACCATGGTTGAAATTGTGTCATAGTGTTTGTACTAAAAAGGATCTTGCAATTAGAGCTCAGATGAAAGTTCTAAAAAAAGCTCCCAAATAATAAGACATCCTTAACATGTACCTGACTGTGAACGAGTTAAAGAGCAGGATCTATTTTGTTTAGCAAAGACAATGTTTATGTATTAAGAATGATTTTACCATGAGTATATACTCTGGGAGAAACTGCTAATTTCATGAAAGTGCAAACACTTCCTGGTTGTTCACAGGTTCTTGGGCATGGTCAGTGCCAGCCAGATGGCCTGCAGTGCTCAGAGGAGATCATGTGCTTCCCAAACAACTAGAATGGACAAGACTGCACTAGGAATGGGTCCTGCCATCTGACCCTGTCATCACCTGTATGTGGATGGCATTGGGACTGGTAAACCTCTGATAATACTCAGAAAGTACATGAGAAATCCCATTTTACATTTGTTTCACTAAATCCTATTTGTCATTTATTACTGAAATAGTAAAATGGATTATGGAAAAATGTTAGATATGGCCACAAGGCAGGTGGAGCACTGCTGGTGGGCAGCACAGTGACAGTGCTTTAGCAGCCTGTGTCCTGTTGCCTGAATATAAATATTCCAGCAGTGCTGGGATTCTAATAGTGGACGTGTCCAGGGGCTTGAAGGGAGGCAGGCTTTTCCTCTGTTTGTATTTCAATGCTGGTTTTCATGTTCTGTAATTGCATGTGATTCCATGATCAAAATGATGTGCTTTCTAAGCCTCTTGACAATAGCTGGAGCTGCAGTAGGTAGATGCTTGTATATTTTGGCTTTTTTGATGATTCTTGGCTCAGTTTGGCCCTTCATAGAGTGCCACTTGAAATATCCCTTTGACTGTTAACTGAGAGAGTTCTGCTCTGGGCAGCTGATGCTCCTAATGGCAGGGTGAGATTGCACTGTCACAGGGAATGGGGTAGTTTGCTTTCGCACGGGCAGCTCTCCCTTATGCAACTGGACCCTATCTGTCCCTATAGCATGTAACAAGGCTATGGTACAAGGCCAGCATTTCCATCCTGCAGGAGCATAGTGTGCTCAGCTATTCATGCTACCTGGAAAAGGGCTGTTATTCTACTTGCCTGAAGTACTGCAGTGATGCAGATCTGTAAGTGTATCAGACTGGCACTGTAAAATTTGCAGACTCTGCTTACCTGCTGTCATTTTGATAGAGATGCCTCTACCAGTTTGCAGAGGCAGACAGGCAAATAGTATATTTGTATTTGTTAGGCATTGTTCCTGCTTTATTTCCTCATGGAGTCATTCCTTGCCACATAAGAACTAGAGAAAGGATGGAAGTCTAAACAAATATGTCTTCAGGGAGAACAACCTTATGACTCAGAGGAGTTACCTACAGTCAGTTTAGCATGTTCTCTTGTTGCAAAATGCAGTTAATATGTCTTATAGCAGCAAGAGTATTTTTCCCTCCATTTAGCCTTTTTCTCCATCTAGAGTTGGTCTTACAGAAATAAACGCTAAAGTAAAAAGACAAAATATCCCATTTTGTAAACAGCAGAATTAAGCAACCAATGGCACACTGAGCAGAGTTGCTGCCCCTTTTTCAGTCACAAAAGTACTGAACAAAAGACTGCAATTATATCTCTGATTACTCTTTTAAGGCATATGAAGTCTTGTCTAAATTCATGGTTTTTGACAAGTGGTGGAGCTGAAACACCTAATTTAAAATGTTAAGGACCCCCTCCAAAATCCCACAAGAAATAAAACAGCGACTCAGGGAATCTGATACAATTCATTATCCCATAGAGACTTTTTCTGTTGGAGAAGATGTTTTATTAACGAATATGTTTAATCTTGGGACAGTGTTGTTTTTTAACTCCAGTTTTGTGTTTTCTTTTCACACACAAATGTATTGTACACTTTGTTTAATTCTGTCATTCAAACTCATAGGACACACTGGAAATAATGAATAGAGCTCAAGGCCAGAAACCTGTCAGTATTATAATGAGGAGATGTTTTGTGTTTCCTAACTCTTTCTGTCTCCGAGGGAATATTTTCTCATCCAAGGTGAAATTTTGGAAATTGAGTCCATGTGCATATGCACACATATAGGTTGACAACAAAGACTCTGTACCTTTTCTTTTTTTCCTTTTTTATTTCATTTTCCAAACTGAAGTTCACTGGATTAATAGTCAGTGCTCTGTTGCAGTTAATACTTGCCTGGAAAATAGCCACATGTAAGAATTCACTGACCCAGAAATGGGAGAAACAAAATCAATCAGTGAGTCGGTGACAGCAAATCTGACAGACCTCTGAGCACTGTTAGCATGGATGATGTTCTCTACTTGCAGGTTCAGCCTTAATGATAACATCAGTAGGAAGACAAAATTGGAAAGGGTATGCCATATCTTTGCTCACTCTTCTACCATGTTCTGCAATCACTGGAAACATCTGGGTAAACAGAATTCTCATCACTAAGCTATGTGTCCGTACAGTCTCAGAAACTTTGCAAAAGGCAGGAAATAGCCTCTGTGCTTAATACCTTGAAAGGTCAGTGAAATTAAGTGGCAGCATCCTCAACATCTTGTTCCTTTTCTCTTTTCCTCAGTTTTATGGGGTTTGTTTTCCTTGCAAGTGACTCAGAAAAGCATATCGTACATGTATGTATGCAGCACATATGTGCCCAGAGAGGTTGCAAAGTAGAAAGACTGCTGCATCATACACATGGGCATCTTTTTGAAGAGATACATGTTACAAATAGCCTTTATGTGTGTAGCAATGCAATTTCATGTGCCTGTATACTAAAGCATAGCTCATGCCAAGAAGTCATCAGATAGTACCAGGGATATTGAGGAACTGTAAGTATTTAGATGCCAGATCATAAACACTGTTTGTATGACAGTACTGTAAATACAGTGCTTAATAACCAGCAAACACGCCATGTACTTTGTGAGAAAAAAGAAAATGATGTTGGCAAATTAACCTGTTCAGTGCCAGAAAAATAAAAACGCACCTTTGTAAAGAGTCAAATAGGTGTTCTGATGCATATAAATTTCCTAACTTCCTAAAGAAAATAGGGATTGTTGCAAGTTTGCTTTGAGACTGAAAAATACAGCATATAAACAGTATGCACTCTCGTACAATTTTTTTTCCTTCAGTGCCACATTTTTTTCTGACACTGTACTCTCATTTTTTATTCTTAGGAGAGAATGAGCAGCGTTACCTTGCTCTGGTAAATAGCCTCACACCTTTTTGTCTCTTACTATGGTAAATTTTGAAGAGCTGTGTGCTTTTTCCCATGCTGAGTAGATGCTAATGCAAAATAAATAAACAAATTACTGATCAGCTTTGCAGAACCAGTAAAAAATTGCTGCTGACTCAAATGTTGGAGAAATGGAATAGCTCTTTTTTCTGTCTTTCCCTAACTTGAAAATGTTGATTCATTTGAAGAGGTAAATATACCCCTGTTTGAATTTCTCAACAAAATGTTTCCACATGAAATTGTGCACTTGCATGCGCCAGGAAAATGCATTAAAGTGACAGTAGGTGGCTAAATGCATCAAAAGAAATCAGATTTGATATACACTGAATTATTGTAGCAGTGTGTTAACTTTCTGTATAGTTACTGGAAGGGAAGAGACCTATCCATATGCAAATTGAGTTCATGCTAAACCAAGCAGCTTCTGGTAGGCAAAATTAAGCTGTGTGTATGAGAGTTGTAGTCCTGTTCAAGTTCAAAGGGTTACTTTGAGGTAGTCTATATTATGGGAGTGGAAGTTATAATGGGTGAATAAATAGTAAACACCCGCTGGCGCCAAGTTGCAGGAAAGGTAGGATATGTTGGTATATTTTATGAAGAAGCAAATAAGAGTAACTTTTGACAAGATAACTAAATGCTTATTAAAAATATTCTAATATATCTACAGAGTAAATACACCGGGAACATTGATAGCTAGAGTGTTAGCTAATGGAGCAGAATTGAGATACGCGGCAGAAGTAGCACTTCAGCTTGTGTGGCAAAAGCAACTATGTATTCAGCATTTGCTGCATAAAGGCGCTGTGGTCATTCAAACACATGGGAAATCCTAAATGTACAGGGGCTTTATGAGTGAGGAGTGCAGGGATGAAGTCAGGGATGGGATGGAGCAAATTGTGTTTTCTAAGGAAGCCGTGGCAGAAATAAACACAGGAGCTTATGCATGACTCTGCCCACCTCTTAAACTAAGAAAAACAGAAATCAAAATACTCTTTGTAGCTTTTCTGGCCTTCCAGATGCTGAAAGAAAGAGATTGTATAGCCTTCTGGAGTCTGAGTATTTCCATTTTGAGAGTGGCAGGGAAGTATTTACTCTGTTTAACATTCACGAAAGCTGAGGAATCTTACTGTGCTGGCAACTGACTGGTCACATGCAATATAGCCCACAGTCACACACCATAACTGTTTAACTCAGTAAAGTTATTTTTGGACCTGTAATGGTGTTTGCCTCTTCTTGTGCTTTAACATACCTAATGACAGAAAAATGACTACAGATTTCTTTGTATGCATATGTTTCGAGTGTGTCAAGAGAAGGCTGTGTGGAGACATGATAGCAGCCTTCCATCATCTGAAGGATGCTGGAGAGGGACTCTTCATCAGGGAGTATAGTGGTAGGACAAGGGATAACGGATTTAAACTGAAAAGGGGAAGTTCAGAATATATATAAGGAAGAAGTTCTTTACTGTGAGGGTGATGAAGTGCTGGAACAGGTTGCTCAAAGAAATAGTAAATGCTCCGTCCCTGGCAGTGTTCAAGGCCAGGTTGGATGGAGTCTTGGGTGACATGGTTTAGTGCGAGGTGTCCCTGGCCATGGCAGAGGGGTTGGAACTAGATGATCTTAAGGCCCTTTCCAGCCCTAACTATTCTATGATTGTATGTCAGTATAGCATTCTCTGTGTCACATATGACTGTGCGTATATGAGAGTGTTATTCACTTGTGTTTTATTTTAAAGCAGTAGGTGAGGGATGCACAGTGTGACTGACACCAGTTTAATACTGTGTTTTGCTTGTTCAGCTGGCCTAGAATATACTTCAGAACTCTGTGCAGACAAGGGAGGACAGACTCACCCAGCTGTGACTTTTAGAAGCTGCCTCTTACAATGCACAGGGTGCTGTGGGGAGAGAACTTTCAGCAGCCTCAGTTCTGCATCAGAGTGAAGTTGTTGAGTTGTTATCCCATTTAACTGCCTGTTCTGACAGCCAGGCGTGCCTGTCTCTTCTGGTAATTGTCGTGGCTGAACCCAGGACAGTAATAATGATTTGTTTTTATGGCACCTACTTTGGGAGATAGCCAGATTACTTTCCTATTGCTAACTGTAACCTCTGCCTTAGTATGTGTCACATCCAGGTATGAGTTTTTTGGTTGTTTTTTTTTTTTTTATTTTTTTATTTTTAAACAACAAAGCAGTCTGAGACAATAATTGATTTGCAAGCAACAAAGTTATTACCCGCAAGTGAAGTGTTCTTTTAGTTATTTCTAGTGTGGATCTGTGTTCATAAAAATTGCTGCAGCGCTGCTAAGAATGATAAGCCCCTTTCCCTGCTTTTCTTTATGTTTTAGAAATGGCTGTATGATCACTGGCTATAGGATCTGAGCATCTGGACTTATGCCTCTAATAACTTCACCAAGCATTCACTCACTGTGTGAATTTAGCAGTGGTGACACAGATTAAATACAACTGTTATTGGATGGTTTAATCATTTCTCATTACTTGGTCTTGCATTTTAAATGGTACTGACAATGCGGAATATGATTTTCTTTGTTTGAAGGATAGTATTGCACCAATAATGTTTCCAAGCCAAGAGCGTAACAAAGTACAAATAGAATATAGACCTTCACTGTCTGTGAATTGGGGGTGTGTTGTATACACCTTTAGGGAGACTTCTCTCTTGTTGCAAATGGCATGCACATTTCAAATTCTTTTTCTGCCTAATGAAAAGTACCTCATCAAGCATGTTTTAGGTCTAAGATCAGTGCACATTTAACAGAGTTAATTAAGTTAACAGGGTTTAGAAGTGAACATAATGCACACTATGGAGTTTTCATTCTGGCATGATTGAATATATTTGGCTGAAATATTGCATAACTGGCAAGCACCAGGAAGGTGTTTTGCTCTTTTCATGCTGTAATGAACATTAACTGTGTTCAGGGCTTTGGATGACTTAATTGGCTGTTTTTTCCTGGACATCCCTAGAACTTGGGTGTGCCCAGAATTAAAAAGGATCCAGCTGTGGAGGCAGCCGAAGTAAGAAGAAAAGAGGTTACTGGGTGAAAAGCCGAGTTTGGGGAAAGAAGAGAGGGAAGAGGTGCAGTGTCTGTGTGCATTTAGTTGCAGAGGAATCAGTAGGAAACAGCAGGAGTGAGCACAAACTGGTTTTGCTAAGGGCCAAATAATGGATTCTGATTTACTTATTAAATAGAAGCTTTTTAATGGTCTTTGAACCTTTAAATAGACACAGAATTATGGAAAAAAAAATTTGAAATGTCAGACAATTCTATTCAGTATTTGCCATGTTCCACCATTTCTTACATTATTGTACTTCTGTGCAATAAGCAAACCAATGATGAAATTATGATGTCCTGCCAAGAACGTGACAGACTCTGCTATTACAAAAACCAGAATATAACATGGCATTCACTGCACTTCTGGGAGACCTGAGGAAGGCTCTGACGGCCTATATTGCCTAAGGGAACAGATATGTGCAGCCTGGCTTCTGACTTGGGATTAGTATTGAGTCTCGGCAGCATATGATGTGGTTAATGGCACTTTTTGTCAGTGATGTACATCAAGAATGCCCAGCTCAATAGAAAAAGAAAATCCAGGTTATCAGAACAGGTCCCAGTTTTAAACTCTTACCAAAGACTGCATCCTCATTTCCCTTTTGCAGTAGTGCTCTTATGACAAGGTCCTGCTCTATTAACCTTCATGTGATCTGTCTTTTCTCATCCGTAACTGTACCAGTTTACTTATCAAGAGGAGAGAGACAGCTTTCTCCTGGGAATTTCTGCTTTAGAGCAGGTTTTGTTTGCCTGTTCATACTTTGTCCAGCTCACCTAACAGCCAGCCAAGAGTGGCCTTCTCCTGTGTGATGGGAGCCAAAAGGTATCTCTGCCCTCTCTAGACAGGCTACAGGCACACTGCAAGAATGTTGTTGCCTATGCAGAAGGCTCTCCATCCCTGGTCAGGAGAAAGCCAGCATGTAGGATGTCCCATGCTGTTAGTGGTCTGCAGAAACTACTTTGTAATTCTGAGTGTTGCAATAGGCAGGAGTGAGGGCATCATGCCATTAGTTTGTGTATGTGGTCATATTTAGTTTTTCAGGTGTCTGAGAGCAATTTAAAGCTGCTTTCCTAGGATAAATGGCTGTAAAGTTTGTAAACAAAAAAACCCCAACAAATCCAGTTCCATGTGCAGAACTGCTATTTTTGTGCATTGAACCCTGCATATTTTGTTGTTTATCACTTCATATTTTTCTTTACTCTTTTTATTTCTGGTTTCTTTGTGTTTACGGTCTCCCTGGCTCGTTAACTCTGGAGTGCCATCTTACTTTGCTTGTGGTGACAGGCTGTCACACCGCTGTAGATTTCCCCATTACAGAACCCTGTTAGTGACAAACACTGACTCATTGCCTGGCACTGGTCCAAAATCACAATTGAAAAAATCAGAAATCCACCCACCCTCTGAAGCTTCCATCTGAGGACTACCCAAAACTCCTCCCAGCTCTTGCCATCTCCCTTCTCTGTCTGTCTCTTCTGCTCACTGTGGCTACCACAACCACTGCTCCCAATGTGTCTGAATCCCAGTCCCTTGACTGAAGTGAGCACGACGAGTGTGTGCTCTGGCGCTGTGACAAGCTGCCGGGGGCTTGTTGGAGACCGTGCAACAGAGCAGCCATTAATGGGTGTTAATTTTATCTGCCTTTTTCTTTTTTCTAGTTGTACTTTATGTTCCTCTCTACGAAGCTGGGCTCTCTAGGAATAACATCATTCCTGATGTGTTAGCTGTAAGCCTGTTTGGGTACTTAAAAGGTTGCTGAAGTGGTGCATTTTGTACAGGAAGGGTTACAGACAGGGACATTGTGGCTTGGTAGGATGTTACTAGTATTAATGCAGAGAGTAATGTGGCTTACAGCAGCTAAAAAAGTCTGAAAACTTTATTGTATTCTGTGTCTTAAGAAAAAAATAATTGAAACAGTTGTGTGATTATTTCTTTAGTGAAAGTTATGGATGGTGTCATACTGTAACAGAAAACACTATATCAAGTTGATGAGAATAACCTAGAGGAGGTGAACAATGTCACTTGCCAGGGGAACTAATTTTACTTTCCAAAGATGGAGGAAAAAGAATGGTCATCCAGTACAAAGGTGGGAAAAAGCAGAAATTGCACTTTGCCACTTAATTAACTACCAGCCAACCTATAGCCTGTAGCTTTCCTGCAGACCCATAATTGGGAGCAGAAACCGTACATTTTGACCTTCAGACCTTCCAACACATGGTGTGAGATATCAGAGTGTGTGACAAATTGCTAGCATAGGACACCTGTGTTGTCACGTGTGCTACCTGTAGCTGATCAATTTAATTCCTTAATTATTTATAGATTCTGATGCTTCTATTGCTTTTATTTTTAAAATTTATTTTTAATTAATTTTTGGTGGAATGCAATTGTTTATTTGGAAGGAAAAAGAGAGATAAAAAGAGCTTTTTTTTTAATTAAGCCTGTTATTCGGGGGTTTTAGTGACGCATCTGAATGAATATTTCAGACGACTATATTTAAAAAAAAAACAGAAAAACAAAACCAACCCACAAAACATCAGTCTTAATACAAAAATGGAAGAAATGCTGATGAAAAGCACTAAGAAAGAGAGGGGAGATGAATATGGGGGAAAAAGCATTTCAACAAATGGATCCCAGTTCTCTTAGAAGACATACTTCTTAACCTGCATCTGCAGGCAGTGCTGACTGGAGAAAGGAGATGATAGCTTTTCCCTTCCCCCTCTGACTCTGCCCCTGACGACTCAAAGATGTTTGATATGCTTTTCAGTCCTCCCTCCCACCCTTTCAAGTCTCCAGGGATATTTTGTCACTCAACACTGTTAAAATTTAGATGTTGTTGTTAACCAACTACCTCAGCTGAGCTTGTACTTCACTACTTCATCAAAAGGTAAAGCAAGTAAAGGATTCAAAATACACACAAACATGGGTTTTTATAGGCAAGCTATAAGCAAATATAGGTTTCAGTAAGCAAACACTTCTGCAGTCTCCAGATTCTGCTTTTGCATGGATCAGTGGGTTAACTAAAGCCTGTGAGAAGGCTCTCAGTTGCATGATGTCTGTGACAGGTATTAGATTGGAGGGAAAAAGAGACAAAAAAGAGCTATCATTCAAAATGGTGAAAGGTTGCTGTTTACAAAACACAAGAAAATTCCTGAGCTTAGAGGGAAAAAGTTACCCACAGTTTGCTACCATTTCACAGCATGGGTAGGCACTAGTAAATCAGTTGGACGCTCAGCCTTTCTGTTTGAAGTTTATTTATTAATACATTTTTAAAAGATATCCATCACTACCTCCCAAATGAGAAAAAGAAAGAGCTAAAATTAAACCCAACAGAAAAGCATTTTTTTTGGGTGATCATGAACACCTCTTGTTGTTTATAATTTTTCAGAATAATCAGCGATACCACAAAATTCAACTTGTGGATACCCTTAATGTTCTTCGTTGAGACAACATTTGGGTGGGCACTTCGTTACAGGAGAAGCTGATGATAAACAGGAGAATGATGCATTGTAAAAATAAGCTTAATGAAGTTGGCAGAAGAAGCCTTAGTTTTGAAAAGCTGGCAGTCTCTGCCCTTGCTGCAATTAAGACCTGCTTGAATGGCAGTAGACTATCAACCCCATTAACCATTCTCTTTAATGCCATTGCATACTGACAGGGAAGGAGAGAAAGGGGTTTCTCTGGCATAAGGTGAGCTGGACTTAAGATCTGCATAAAAATTACTGTACTGTGTGATTTATAGCTGTGAAATTTTGCCAGCAGTTTATTTTACTTGAAATAAAATGGAGGGTGAAGGGGAATTGTATAAGAAAGTGAGCAGCAACATCTTGCATGCAGTCCCATGAGATACCCTGTGTGTTCAGTTCCAGTCTTGATATTATGATTTCATAATTTCAAGTTTCTACACTCTAACGATTTTTGTCTGTTGAGAATGCATACCTGACTCCTATAAAATCACAAGAGAAATCTGGAGATAGGGAAGTTAGGGCTTCCAATAACGAAGAAGACCTGAATTAGCACATTAGCTCTGCTTTTGTGGAAACAGGTTATCAGTGATGCTCTAGCAAAGCTCACATTTCACTACCATGTTTCCTGTTTAGATTTAGCACTACAACGAAGTGAATAGTCATATGGCCATTCATACTAGTGCAATACATAGCTGAGAGGACTGAGTTTAATGTTAGCATACCGATTTTACAATTTCATTATTGTTTTTTGTATTATCTACAATATCGAAGCCTTGTTTCTAAATTGTGCTATAGTCTCAGAAATGACACTGCCCGAGTTTATAATCACATTTCATTTTCCAGGCTGTGTTCACATGCTAGAAAATAATTTAATAATGAAGCTTAAGCTTTAGCTTTAGAGGCAACACTGCTGTAGGGGAAAGATTCTGCAGCAAATTATGCAAGCATGGGGTCAGAGCATGAAATATTTTTGAGCTTATGCTTAATTTTTGGGAAGCATAGAGGTAAAGGAAGAGATGCATAGTCGAGAGACTAAAAAGAACTCCTTTACTTGTTTTCCATACTTCTGTTAGAGGTTGAAGTTAGGTAGATGCACAAGCTTCTTTTTTCTTTAATGCTCAAGTGTTTAGTGTTTAGCTGAATCAATAGGTTCTTTTGGAAACACATGGTGGGCAGGCTGCAACCAGTAACTGCTGTGGGGGATGCAGAGAGAAAAAACTCTGCATTTGAATTCCTTTGGCTATAGAGATTGCTCAATATGAGCTGGTTAAGGTTTTTTTCTTTCCCCTGAAACATTGCAATAAGGAGCCTATCTCCTTTTTGACAAGATTGACTTGCAAATGGATTAGTTCGAAGAACTAGGAATAAATGAAATCTGTAAATCTTTCCTCTTAGGGTTAATTCCCTACCCCATCCCTTCATCCCCCCTTCATTTTCATGCTGCAATATCAACAAAGACTACACTAAAATCAAAGCAGCTGGGGTGGGGGAAGTAAGGGAAACAAATGGAAGGTCAGTAGTTGTATTTATTCCCGCGCACATATTTTTCCCCACCTCTCTCTCTTTATACTTTCCTTATATGTTTTTTTAACAGTTGCCATCAGGTAGTATATTATCTGATGCAGTGTCATTATATTGTAGAAATTGCAGCAGTTCTACAGTTTTCTAGATGTCATCCTGCCAGATATGTGAGCCTAGAGCAGTTTGCATTTGTTACCCTTTCTGGTATGCTCAAAATATCTTCTAGTATTCATGTATAGATATGAAAGATTGCTTCACATAGAGATGAATTGAAACAGCTTGTCATACCTATAAAAATCAATGTATTTTTGGAAAGGGTAGACATACGAGGAATGAACCAGAATCTGGGAATTCTTGGCTTCTTATAGTGCTGTCAGAACTCTGAATTATTACAATAGAAATCATGGATCTTAAAATGATCATATTCAGTATACTCTCCATTTTGTTTGAAGGACATCTCCAATTAGGAAGGGTAGGATTTGTATTTCCACTGATAATGCCTGCCATTCACATACATATCACACTATGTGTCTTGTTCCACGACACCTGGCTATGATTAATCACTGTTTTTCTCATGGCTCAGAAAGAAATACAAATGTCTGAAAAATAAAAGGTGTTCTGCTCTACACTTCCCCATTCTCTAGGTCTTTGCAGAACATGTAAGTCTTCATTTTTTGTCAGTACTGTGTTTTCTGTTACTTATTACTGATGCTGTTTTACAGTGGTAGTTGAATGCACAAACTCTGCAAAGCACCTGGTGAAAACACCTCACCTGCAGTATGCTCTTGATAGTGCTTCCTGCCTAGCATAAAACTACAGGCAAGCTGAGAAAAAGGAAATAAAGAAAATAATGTATTTTACCGGGGAAGGCAGTTTGTTGCAACAGATATATCCCATTAGCACTGGGATAACATTAGATGCAGGGATATTCCATTTTAACTAGATCATAAATTTGACTTTGCCTAAAGGATTTATCATCAGTGATGTCTGTGTCCCAGTCATTTCTTTATGGTTTGCAATCTCAACTTCGGCCTCCCTCCTAAGACATCTTTTATCTAGAAATTTGAACTTGGTACTCTTGTAAATTGGAATTGGAGTGCAAAGCTGGATTTTTGCTGCCTCCCTCCTGTTGACTAATGTTCTTTCTTTTAATCTTGCTAGCAGACAAGGAAATGAATTAAACATTAGCTGAATTGGTGAGCTAATGTTGAATCCTTTCCTTATGAAGGAAAAAAGCATCTCACTTAGCAGGTGTTTAACAGCCATTTGGTTGGTCAAGAATGAAGGAAAATAGGATTATTTTATTTTATTAAAAATGAAAGAAACCAGCAAATTTTTTTCTTGATCATCTTTTCTGTAGTGATTTTTCCCCTTATAAAAATCTCATTCTCCGTCTGCAGCAATTACAAATGTCATTTTACACTCTTCAGGAAAAAAAGCAGAGAGACTGAGCTGCAAGAATAACTACTCTAAACTTGGTAATTAATCATATTAAATAGAAGTGATAGTAAAAAAAGTTGGGAACTGGTCAGTTTACCTAACTACTACTACGGAACTATTGATAAAATGCTTGAATATTTATCAGAATTTTAGTTTATCAAATGAATCCCATGCTAACACTATTGGTTCAAAGGCACTCTTGCTTGTATAACTGCCTAACAGGGTGGAAGTGAGGTTTATGACAGGGGTTTTCCTCTGGAGTGGGATGTCACAGGGCTTCTTTAAGCCAAATATTTGAGTAATTTCAGCTGACGGACATGGAGAGAGGTAGATGAAATCTTTTCATTTTGCCATAAAAATAGCTGGATAATTCTATGGTTGTAAATGTAACATGAAAAAATATAACAGTAGATGAGTACCGGACTCCTCTTTTTTTTCTTTTCGTTCTGAGTGATATTTTGCTGGGGAGTTAGACAAACTTGCCTGCTCACAGTTCAGCGGAGCTCTTCTTTTGGTTTGTTTTATTCTCTCATCATTTGAGCGAGTTTGACTTCTCCAGGTTGTTCAAGCCCTTCTTATCTAGGAAATCCCAATAGATGGAAGTTGCACTGGGCTTCCCTCAGAACAGGGGCTAAGTTTCACACCATAACAATCCAGATTAGTATAAAGGAAACTATGAAGCACAGCCCATCAGCTTGTGAGGCTGTGTGTGTTAACGTTGTGGCACCTCCTTCCCAACAATATCAGTTTTGCTAGGGCCTATGGCAGTATTTCTTCCTGCGAGAAAGTGAATCAGTGCCTCAGTTCTCTATGGGCATATGTGAAAGGTAGCCTCTAATTAAGACATCAGACAATATTTCAGAGAAAACACTGATCTCTGTACATAAGGGAGAGAGCTCTTGGCAGCTGGATGACAATAGCTTCTCAGTCCATTGCCTTTTGAAAGGGAAGCACAACTTTCCTTCTTATCCTTATCTGAACTGTGCTTATGAGACAAAAAACATCCTTTCTGCTTTTATTTTCTTATGTACTCAGCATAATCTGATAAAAGTGAAAGAATCGAAATCCATCACCTGATGTGGAGAAGTATCCTTTACTGCCTTATTGAGCTCTCAGTTTTGCAGCTGCCTAGACAGGCATTTCCTTAGGAGTTTTTAACTTGGGTCTGACTGGTCTTTTCCCTCCAGATGAGAGGCGTCCCACAGTTTGTTGTGGGGATAGTGGTCTTCAAGGCGTTGCTACCTTTATGCACATGGACTGTTTAAAAAAAAATAAAAATCCTGCCAAACATTTTACTTGGAATTGGATTCTTTTTAAAGCACATAAACACATTTGGCTGTGACCCTGTTCATCTTATTTCCCAAACTATCTGATGGGAGAAGGACCTAAGGACCATCAGGATGAGGCAAGTATTACTAACATGTGGCCTGACATGCCCGCTTCATTCTTTTGCATGAGAAAGGTTGATGCATGGTCATCTGCCCCATTCCATACAGAACGGGTTCATTCGGCATGTGCCTGGCACCTAGTAAATCAGTCATATACAATCATGCTCTTTACACATACAGTTATTTCCCTCAATTTTTCCGTTCTCTCAGTAGATTTGTTTTAATTATCCAGACGACATACTCAACCTTGTGCTCTTCTGCCTACACCAAGTGCTACATTATCAAGGGATCTTCACTGAGTAGGATGTACACTATAGGTATCATCTATGGATGGATGCCTAAGCTCAGTATCATCCATTCTTGTTAATTGTATGTGCAATCTTACAGTTAGAGTAGTCTGGAAAGGATCTTGACAGATCACCTGGCCCATATCCTTGCTTGAAAATAGGATCACCTGACATTTGTGCCATTTCTGAGAGATTCTGGGCCAACTTATTAAAGTGAAAGAGATGCCTTTGGGTCACCTGTTCCTTTACTATGTGTCATACTCCCAACTGAACTGTTCTCTGAAACTGAACCTAAATCCGGCCTGTCAAACCTATGGTGGATGAAACAAAACTTTTATGTCTTCTGCTTTCTACCTGCCTTTCACACATTTAATGTGCTTGAAGACTGCTTATTTTACCTTTCAAAGTATTTTCTTATTTAGATTAAACAACATCCGCTCCTTCAGCCTTTCTGTGTTTTATTTTCTAGACCTTCTCATGTTTTCATTAGTCTCATCCAGAATATCATGTCCTGCTTGATATATTAGTTACTTGTTGATCCAGGTCAGTACTCTTAGCATTTTGCTAATAAGTTTTTACTCTACATGTCCAATTTTAGATACGCATTCAGGAAGAGATGAAAGAGAACAATGTCTGCAGTTGTTTCTGGTACAGTTTCTATATCCTTGCAGGAAAGTTTTTGAATGCTATTGCTTGTGCTTGTTGTGTCTCTCAGCACAGATCTGCTGCTGCTATGCTGCTATAAAACCATTTTCTTTTCAGGGTGGTGGTAACCATACAAAACTTCATGTGGTACCTGCTGCTGCAATCAGCCTTTGGTCAGTGGCTCTTGGTCTGTTGGCATGTGCTATAGACTGTGTCTTCAGTACAGAATTATGACTTCTGTGTAAAGTATTTTGTTTTGTACTCTAAGAAGTATGTAAAAATGTTGTCTGCCTTTCTTCCACCATTTCCACTGGTCCAGCACCCCACACAAACCATTTTTAATTCTGCTACTTTGAAATTTCCAACACTCTGATATGAGAAGTTTCAAGATCATAGGCAGAGCTGCGAAACTATCACAGCTGATCAAAATATTGAAAATGTTCATTATATAAAATAGCCCCGCTTGGCTCATGCTCTCTCTTCACTGATCTTTCCTGATGAATGACTTGGATTCATTTTGGGGTCTAAGAGGTTAATGGATAACTGCACTGTGAATAACTGTATCTGCTGGTTAGGCAGAGAAAGCTAAAAAGGAAACAATGAAAAAACATTCACTGATGCCTGCTGGGTGACTAGGTGGGCCCTAGGCGTGAATTAGATTTTAAACTCTTATTTTTAGGGCCTTGCATGTTTGAGTCGAGCCTGCCATGGAGATAAAACACAGTATCTTCAGCAAGACAGATGCTTGCTGTTGAGAGAGGGATCATGGCAGTTCAGCAGGGAGTTCTGTGCCAGCTTCTCAGGAGCAGTCAGCATTCTATTCTATGACCAGTAATCTAGCTGATAACCAGAAATAAGAAGGACAGAAAAAATTTAGGGAGGCTGAGTTTTTTGCTGACATGCACATAAATATGACGGGATTGTGTATAGTTTCCAGGATATCTTCACTGAAAATAACAAAAATGGATATGGTTTGCTTTAGTTTGGCTGCTGCATTAGCTGAGAAATTCCTTTCATCTTATATTTTTACACTAATATTTTATTTAATCATCTGAATAACTTAATCCATTTCAGATAAAAAAATGGCACGTGACATTTTGGCTTTTCTTGGATGCAGTGCCTTGCATCTCAAAAAGATGGTACTACTGGAACAAAAAGTGTTTGCTTTTGCTGTAGTTCTGCTATTGATAAATGTTCTGTCTTTTCATCTTGCTTCAGGAAGAAAACATGAATTAAACATTAATTGATCTGTATTGACTGCCAACATGTAGAAATCTTATTGTAGACGTTAGAGAGTACAGAAGGCTGCAGGGCAGATTGCTGTTTCTTCATTGATTATTTCAGTGGTAAAAAAGATTTGTTGACAGTGCTGTTCTTATGTGAATGATATTTACTTCCCAGAGTATTCCAACAGAGGTGAGAAGTATAGGAAAGAGACAGTATGCAATATATGTTCTGAGTGACACTACAGAGTAGGAAACATTGATCTTGCCTTCAATTTTTCTTTGGTTCTACCTATGTAGAGATTTTCAGCTTTTCTAAGAGAAAGATATTGTGCGAAATTATATCTTACTAATGGCTGTGAATTCTCTTCCCCCTTGTTTTTTTTTCTTTTCTTTTTTGTTAGTGCTACAAATCTATGTGCCTTTTCTTTCTTGTGGCTCTTCTCTGTGTACAGTAATAGGCTTTCCAGTACCCATAGTAACGCATATTGAAGGTGACGGGCAAAGAATCCCAAAGCTGAGATCCTTGGCCTAGATGACAGCACTAGAATTTAAACAAAACATACAGTGGACTCTACATGAGAGACCCCTTAAGCACTGAATCAGGGGGATGAATGGAGAATTTTAAAATATGCTGTGACTTGAAGACTTCTATGATGTATCCGTAGAAGGGAATCTGTCTAAAGTGATGCTGTTGGGGTTGGACAGTCAGCTTTTGCAAACAGCCTAAAAATAAATACGGCTCTGAAAAATTGCTAGTGCTCAGAGCAGGTGGTCATATACTGCATACATATAAAGAACAATGAAACCTCCACAAAAATTACACAAATAATCTTTTCTGGATGAAAGTTCTGCTTTGTTCTGTGAGGGCTGTTGCTATTAATCCTGCATGATGTAAGAGCATTTTAACATAGTAAACCACATAGTTTTCATTGTTTCCCTCTACAATACAGACTACTAAATAATCTTTCTTTTCCTGTTTTTTTGTTGGTTCTTTTTTACATAAATATGTGAACATTAATATTTGAAATTTTGGAGGAATTCTGATTTCAGTGGTACTGAACATTTAGCATTTTTTTTGTCAACAAATCCTTTGGAGTCATGGAAGGAACAAATCTTGTTTATTTTTACATTTAAATTGTGCTCATTGACGCCTTGTTTAGAGTTTTGACTGAAGTTGGTAGCAAGTGAACATTGAACCTTGTATGTCTGTACATGCTTTTTGTATTACTAGGACTGGATTTTTTTGTTTCTCTCCTTCCTCCCTCATATTTTCTGATTATATTCACTTCTTGCTGAGTTGCTAGAACACTGGCTGCAAACACTTGCTGTTAGGCTCAGGCCAAGGACGATGCATGAAACAGTGTACTTAAATTTCTTTGTATGTTTCACAAAATCAGCTCCAAGTGTAAGCAAACATCTGTAGGTATAAGAAAGAAAGACGGCTTTCTATATCCATGTCTACATTAAGAGAAGCTCATCTTTCTGGATTGTCAGCAAGGTTGACAAAATTCTATAATCTCATATGTCTGAACTGTGCTTGATATAACTCTGACATACCTATATATTATGCAAACCACATGTGTAATAACACTTAGTGATACAAATATATTTCCACTAAGGTTGCCACTTCTACCCCATGCTCATCTCAAATTTGCTGTGGTACCTAGTGGAAGATAAAATGCCAGAGCCAGTTAATTTTTTCTTCGGAGAGCTGTGTTGAGATATGAATGGCCTCCTGTCTTGTATCTTTCCCTGCTAGAGAAGAAAGAACACAGATTACAGGTAAATCCAAATGTACCTGATGCAGACAACAGATTAACATATCAGTTTATATCCAGCTCTGACCAAATCATTGCACATTCTCCTTCTTCAAAACATAAGTCCTCAGGTTTTAGGTTAGGTCATTCAGCTTGGGTTAAAACCAAATGCAATCCAAAACTACAGGTTTGAGGGATCTAGACCAAATCTGATTACTAAATTTCAGCTGCCTTAGGGAAGTGTTGAAATATTAGTGAAGGTGAATTTGTACTGTTTTTCAGTTGTGCTCTTACTCTGAACGATCAGTGTGTGTTACCAGCACAGGTGCTTGAAACGTGGGTAGCAAACTGAAGGCTTGCCTTTATCTAAGGAATTTACTGACATATGGGAGTTTCAGTCAAACTTTTGCCCTGGGATGGCTGAAGATTTGTCTATTTAAAAGAGGTCTTTCCCAGCTGAGCTGAACTGTGGGCAAGCCTGAGGTCTGCAGGTGCTCAGTGATGCTCGCTGCATGTCTCCCAAAGAAGCTGCTATAGCAGTGGATGATCAGCTCACAGTACGCATGGACCAACTTCTTGATCTCACCCCAGTAAACATATTCTAGGCTTGTGTGCCTTCCCAAAAGGCCCTTTTGATCACATCTGCCAGGGTATATTTGTCTTTATTTGTGATTTGAACCAATGCACCTTCAGAGGCAAGAAAAGTCTTTGTGTGGATCTGGTGACTCTATCACGTACTTTCTACCAAAGCTATGCCAGAAAAAAAGCTCTTTTGCTGCTTTACCTACACATCCCCCCCCCACCCAAAGCTCTATCGGTAAAGGGGTTTTCTTCTTGAGATAGACTACATAAAGTAGGCCTCTGCCATCACAACTACAGGTTTGTGGTTAACTCTTGCAGATCTTCATTCAGAAATTACTTTTTCAAGCCTGTCTTTGTTGAGCAAACTCGTTATGCCTCAATCATGAAACTAAATTGTCAGCTCTTATTTTTAAATTTCCTCTTTTACCATCTTTTTTCTGTCTGTTTAATTAGAATATTTAGTTCTCAAAGGTGTTAGAACAGTGTCATGATTGAAATGCTAGTATGGAGGTCCCTGCTCAAAATCGGAGTCAGCCTGTCAGATTTTACACCAGAGGCAGTATGTTTGTGAAATATAAGTTGAAACCTGTGATAAACAGACATGATTCGTGTCAAAGTTTGTTTATAACAAACCTCATATACCGGTATCCCAGATTGTGCCATACACCACTTTAAACTTAAAAATTGGGGGCCAAGGTGATAATCTAGATATCTTACTAATTAGCAATCCAAAGAGTTTGGTATGGTGGCAGAATAAGGGGAGCACAGGGAGGCTAGGGTGCTCTACTGGGAGGCAGGGAAGAAATACCTTTCCCTTGAGCATGGTAGGTAGGTTTGTGAACCCAGCTTTGCTTCACCATTTCAGCCAGTCCGGCAGCTGCTGAGCCTTTGCTTCCCTGTCAGGCAATGGCTGTGCTGCCAGTGGGGATCATGCTCTGTGCAGTGAAGCACCACTACATCTTCTCTTTATTGCCATCTATTGTGTGTGGCTTTTTAGTCTAAACAGGAAATTTTAAAGTGAAGATAAACCCTTTCCTTCCAGCTACACCCCTGATTTCAGCTTTTGTACTCATGTTCTTGCTCTTATTTAAATTAGGGGTTGTCTGATAACTCTAAGTACTTTGTTTACTCTGTGTAGCAAAATGGCTGACTTCATTCAATCAAAGTTAGTTCAGCCCTCAAAAGATATTTATGTTATGGATTAATGGTATAGTTTGCATTCAACTAGCATACTGGCATGGCCGCAACTGCTAGAAGCAGCTGCTTTTAATTGTCTCTAATGGTAACCTGTCAAAAATTGATCCTCACCTTATTCTGAAACTACAGTGACTACTTTCTAATGTAATTACCCAGGTGAGTCCCAGAAAGGAAAATTAATGCACAATAGTAAATTTTAGCGTACAGAATCAAGTAATTATCAGTACAGAGCATAACAACCTGAACTGTGCTCTTTTTTTTCTTTTTTTTTTTTTCCAATGTTCATGGTAGAATATTGATCTGGATTTTAAGTTATACAGCAAAGATCTTATTTCTGTCTGAATGAGCAATAGCATGCTGTATAACTTTGAAATCTGCAATGTATGATGTTGCTTAAATGACAGTATTAGGCCTTTTAAAAGTTGATTTTGCAATATCAGGAATATAGTTCTTACCTAGAGATTTTTTTCCTGTTAACTGCAAATGTTTCTTATCAGGTTTAAAAAGGACACTCTGAATGCAAAGTCATAGGTCTGGCTGCATTTTAGGTATGACATGACTCATCATTTTTCCAAAGTCAGTAAGTCTATGATACAAAGGAGTCTGGAAATGGTTGTGAATTTTGACCAGCATTAATTTTTACCTGAAAAAATGGTTTAGATTGTGATATTTCTTGGGCATATTTTCTTTCCATTACCTTGAGGACTGTGGTATGTGCTGTTTTAATTTGAGAAAATGAATATTTACTTTGAGAATCTTGCTCTAATTAGTCAAGATACTTTGCTGTGGTTAGTGTTAGAAAAATGGTGAAGAAGTGATATATATGTCACAGGCCAGCACGGTTCCTCTCCAAACTACAATTCTGTGTCAGGTCATTTTGAATACAGTGATTAATAATTTAAAACCAAATGGTATTTGCTGTAATTTCCAAAGCATTGTTAACGGTTAATGACCCTACATTTGCATCTCATGGACTAGTCCTGTGGTTTTCTGCTAGGACCTTTCATTTCAGTTCTCCAGTCTTCAAAGCCTAAAAGGTGCAGAAACTTGCCTTCAGTGTGTTCAGGAGGCACTGGACAAGTGAGCAATGAAGCTGATTGTAGTTTTCCTTGTGCCGGGATGAGTTCACCTCTACACAGGAACGTCGGTTTTTTTCTGTTTGTTTGTTTTTTTGGTTTTTGGTTGTTTTTTTTTTTTTTTTTTAATTTACTATTTAATTTAGTAAGGCTCAAACACCAGTTTGTCAGTATAATGTAAAGCACATTAAATAGGAAAAATGAAAGAGATGTGTGCCTTTGAAATTCTGGCTGGGTAGAAATTAAATTAGTGCCGTTACCTTATGCTGAGCCAACATGGAAAGAGTTCATAGCCAAGGGGAAAACATTTAGTTTCAGTGTCAAAAATTTGTTTTCCTAGTATCACTAATCTTTTAACCTATTTTGCGGCTTGAACATTCCAGAAAGCCATACTGTCTCTGCAAGGAAAATGCTTTGTGCAAAGTGAATGTGCTTATGATCAATGCTTTTGGCTTTTTCCTCCCTTTTTTTTTTTTCCCCCACTGATAACCTTAAAAAAATAAAAATTCTTTTCTATTTCTTCTGTTGTGATTTCAATTTTCTCTTATTTTTGCATTTTGCTGCATATTCATTGCAGTACCTTTGTTACTTTCCAATGTTTCTGTGGTCTTTTGTCTCATCTTTCGATTTATATGAAAATAAAACATGATCTAAACCTGCAGCATTCTTAATTGGCTAAATAGAGTCAATTGTTCTTTCTTGAAACACTCTGCTCTCTAGATCAGATTCATCGCAGGTATCTGCTTCTGCCAGTGACAGTTGAAGATTCCTAATCTTTTTGTGTTGTTCAGTTTCCCTTTTCAGCTAGGTAGTGATATTAAACGTGGTTTGTTTTTTTGGTTTGGCTTTTTTTGTTTTTTTTCAGGCAGCTTCAATTTGCAAAGGCTGAGCAGGTCAATCTATTGTCCTTGCTGGAGGCCCAAGATGCTGCTGGCCTGCCTCACAATAGGCAGCCATTGGAGGTCAAAGCCTGCATGTGGCTGATAACAGTGCTATTCCTGGCTGGAAAACACCATGATTAGTGAGCTTCAGTTTGCCTCAGGGTGGGACTGAAGCTCAATGGCAAATTCTAAAGATTCCACATTCAGGGTTCTTTTCTGTCCCTATTATTAATTTTTTTTTTAGCTTTTTTTTAGGTTGTTTTTTCTTAAGAATAGAAAGTGCAAACTCAGAATAAAAAACTTGCTTTTTGTTTTTTTAATTTTAAAAATTTTTATTGATACCTATAATAAGAGAGTAGATGTGTGTGAAGGGGGCAAACTCCAGATTCCCTGCCTCATTTGTATGCGTAGCGTCCCCATAATTCCGCTATCTCTGACAAGTAGGAGCTGTGCTTCCTGATTACTATCTGCATGAACTCATCTTCCTCTCTCTGCCCCTGGAATGGATCAAGCCATCCAAAGTTAGGTGAGAACCACAGAGGATCTTATAAATGGGATTTATAATGTATGGTCATCTGTTGGATGACTTAAGTGTAGGAAATCAGACCTTATGTCAGGCTTAGAGAGGGATTGTATCATGACCCAAACAACAGATTTCAAGCAGAGGTAGGAACCATCTTGGACCTGCAAATATTAATAGAATATTTTGTTAGAAACACAAAATTTTAATGTCAGTACCCCTAAATTCATTAAATGCAGTGCACTAAGACTGATTACGGTACCACAGTAGCATAGTATAAGCTTTCGAGAATTTGAATAGGCAGAAATGAAGGAGTATAGGGATCATGTGTGGTGTAGTGGAAAGAAACCTAAAGCATTCTCTGGTTTAGTCATTGGTGCTTCTACAAAAGAAAAATTAAAAAAATCCCAATGAGTAATAAAGTACCTGTAAGTGCTGTTGTGACACCAAAAGATAAAGCAGGCAAGAAATAAAGTGGTGAAAGGGATGGTTTTAAAATCTTCTGTGGGAAAGACAGTGTATAGAACAGCTTTTATTGGTGGGAAAAAAAAAGATCAAAAGAAAAATGAAAGATCAAAGAAAAATTACCATATATTCTAGAAATCTATAAATACAGAAGCATATCCTACAGAATAGAAATCAATTGCAACATATAAGCAAGCATGCCAGAAGAAAAATAAAGATTAAATTGAAAGTATTTTCTTTAAGAAATGAAAGAGGTAAAATGCTTATGATTTCAGATATTTAAGCTAATTGAGTACTTAAAGAAGTATCTTCATGTGGAGTAATACTGAATGCAAACATGAATGAATTTAACTGTATCTAGTGTTTTGGTCTAAGGTTATGCAAAACTGAAAAAGTCTGTGTCTGTTTTGTGGGTTTGACACATTGCTATTCTCTTCTCTACTTATTAGGTAGGGTTAGGTAACCCAATGTCTTTGCAGGAATGCATTCCCAAGTTTCTTATTACTTTCAAAAAACCTACAGCATTACTATTACACTATAAAGCCAGAGAATTAAAACTGCCACGCTGGTCCAATAAGCAGGGGGAACAATTCATGCTTGCTGTATTATTACTACTGGGTGGATTGTAACTTGAAGATACATAGAACTTTTCTTTGTGTTTATATGCTCAATAAAGCTTCTCCACCATAGATTAGACCAAAAAAACCCCAAAAACAACCCCACAAAAGAAAACCCAACACCACCACAGGATTATTGCAGACTCTTCAAATTGAGGAGAGGTAGATTGGGCATAGTTTATAAAATGGTAGAAAGATTTCTGAGAGCTGTTTACCAATGAATAGAGCTGTAAAAGTAGAATTAAAAGATATTTGCTTCACAGAACTCCTGTTTTATTAATATCTTTGATACACTTACTGAGCAAATTAATCCTAGGGGATTTAAATAAGAACTGAATAGCTGATATCATTCTATATATGTTTGCCTAGACTTCTTTCTTTTTAAATGATGTGTTTTCTTTTGAATTTTTATGATGTTTCATTTTCAAAAATCCTGATGAGATGCAGTTTGGCATGATTTGAAGTTAGAAGAAGAATGAGTACATTAGTTTAGTTACTCTCATGAAATTTTTCTTTTATTTAAATGAATGCTGGTGACAGACAAGTACTTCAGCATATGGTTATTATTCTTGAGAAATAATTTCAGGATATTGTTCCTGTTAAGGCTTGTGGTTCTATGTATGTGGCAGAGGAAGCTATACCTTATAACCTTCTAAGCTGGATTTTTGTTAACAGACTTTCAAAGAAGTGTTCCAGGTAGTCAGAGCCCTGGCATAAGTAATTTAAACAATAAACAGGAAAGGCATGTTGATAACAGGCTATTTGATATCAGTAAGAAATTTTGAGAGGAATTATAAAGTTAGTGATTGAAATCTTAAATAAATCTTAATGTATTTTTTTGAGTGGTCATTGAAATGGCATTTATTTAAACACTCAGATATGTTACAATAAGTTTTCTGGTAATTAGAGAGAGAGGCTTACCAGCCTTGCCTATAAAATGAGTGGACCTGAGTGATGTTTTTTAGCCTTTTTGTCAAACACACTGTTTTGTCTGACTTAGTTTTATGCCTTAACTACTATGCAGAAGCTAAAACAAAACTTTCACATAAATGTCCTGTGCAATCTAGTTTATGCTAACTTTAAAACAGTGGATCCTTACAGTTATTGACTAGGTTATTTTCCATCTTGAATAGCAAATCCGTGAGAGACTTAACTGATGTTTTGCACCTCTGATGAGTTCCCATGCAGTGTCAACCTCCTGGTCAGATTTTATCAGTTTTCTTTGTGTTGCCGATTAAGAATCAGCAAGGAATGTAAATCCAATGTTATATATATATATGTCCTCATCATGTTCCACCTTTCCATGTTCTTCTTTGGGTCTCCAAAACAAAATATCTGCTGAAGGGAGAAAAACAAGTGGCATGTTTTGAACTTTCAACGGAAGTTTTCCTTGAAATCTACTGAAAGTTTCCTGTCTGAAGCATTTACCCTGTGAGGATTATTAACTGGAGGAAGGAGGAAAATGTATAATAATATTAATGTTCAATTACAGTCTCATTTAATTAGACAGAAATAGCAGTACTGAGTTAAAAGACCAGCAGTTAAATGATATCTAATTTCCTGGGAAATAAAGTCTAAGAGGGAAACAGCAATAGCAAGGGAAGAAAGTATATTACCTCCTGCTGGAGCAGAAGGTGGCCTATTACCTATGATGAGGAATCTTACTAAACTAAAATGCAGTCAAAGAATGTTTTCTTGACTGTGTCTAAACAGAATCAGCACAAAACCTGTTCCAAGACCACAGCTGAGTGATTAAGGCATGAATTTTTGGGTTCAAAACCTTCAGGTCTAATAGCAGAAGAACATAAGGCAAAGACCAGCTGCGTGATTTTGTTCTCCCTGGCACATTTCTTTTTGCACCAGACTAATTTTTATTTCTTTATTTGAAGCTATTTGCAAAAAGCAATAATGAAAAGAGAAAGACGTCTATAAACTTAAAAATACCAGCAGATACCGCTTAGTCATATTACAACTTTTCTGTCTAAAACACATAATACATACCCTCATGGCAGGAGGATTGTGCAACTCTCTTATAGACAATGTTTTCAAGTGAAATCTTAGCACTGCTGAGACTGCAAGAAAAATCTGTGGGGGTGTGTGGAGGCCTTGAACTTAATGGTATTTTCAGAAATACTTTATCTTACTTATCTACATCTTTCCTATCTCAATACCTTTACAAATATGGCACTTTGTTCTGCTTCCCCCTGTTCCCAGTTGTTTGTAAGCACAGACTTAGTTTTCGGGTGAACACTTTGAGCAGACAATAGTGATTTTCCTTCTGAAAAAAAATAAAAGTTTCCTTTTGTATTGTCCTTGAGCTTTTCAGAGAATTGTAAAAAAAATAGCTACATGTGAAAGGAAAGCACTCACTGGTAGGACTATGAAACAATTGCAGCAAATATAATCTTCTCCAAATACATCTCCACTTTATTGTTCTTGCCTTCAGTGAATATTTAGGTTCAGGCTACACTTCAAATTTGCTGAGTCAGATTCCACCTGATGCAAATAATTTCCTCTGAATAACTAGGTACTTAAGGAAAAGGAAGTTATTTTCTGTGTGGTGAAAGGCTGCTCAACCAAAACTAGTAGTAAAGCAAGAACAAAGAAGCTCCAGATCACCACAGGTCTTGCCTTCCAAAGTAAGCCATCCTTGCTCATCATAGTCTTTATTCTCTTTTTCCATCTAGTTGTTAATCTTCTAACTACAGATCTGGCCAGATGAGTTTGCCATTCAACCATCTTCCCACTCTCCCCAGATGACTTGTTCTTTGTTGCCTTCAGGGATTACCCACTACTTCTGTTTCTCTTATGAGATTGCTAAGATCTGAAGAGTAAAATTACTTCTTAAAATATCTACAGCTGAACTTCCAGGTTAGGTTTTTTCTCTCAGATGATCACTTCTTTCACTTTACAGAAGAATAGTTGTATAATCAGTTTTGCATGATGAGATTCTGAATATGAAATTTCCTTTTTAAGCAATAATAAAAATGGCATATTTTGGTATTAGTTTGCTTTGGGATGTGATAGTGAGTAGAATCTATCATGGACATGGCAGGAAGAGAGTAAAATGATCTGAGAAGATTTTCTAAACTGGACCTAATGACAAAGGAGCTATAATGTAAAAATGGCATTTGGTATATGTAGAAAGGAGGTGGTGTAAACATTTTAAGCTTCCAGGTCTTTCCTTGTTTCTCCCTTATTGCTGGGTAAGTTTGCCTTTTTCCTTAAAATCTCCCCAAATTCATTTTCTCTGCAAACATTATTTTGTGAGTCTTCACTATTATCTTCCTCTCTATTCTTCCCAATACTATTGTAAATAATTACAGAAAAATCTTTCTGACTCTGTTCATATGGCAACACATACAAGAATTGCAATAGTTTAAAAGAGTCTTTTTTAGGATAGAGACTCCAGGTTCTGATGTCTCAAACCATATTTATGAGGCAACAGCAAGGTGTATTAATTGCTACAAGCATACACTTTGATAGAAAATATCAGCCATCTTTATTAAAACCTGTAATAATGACACCTTTGAGACCACTTTGATTACTCTAAAAATGTGATTGAAGGGAAATCATCATGAAAACTTCTGACTCTTATTTCTATTTAAAAATCTTCAGTATCAAAGTAGGTTTCAAGGTTTATTTTACAGAAAATATTTTCATCATATTTGCCTTTTTATGAAACAAAATATTAATAACCATTTCATTTCGGTTATCCTTTACATTCTTAGGTAATTCAATGTGAAAAATCTACATAAAAGTCACTAAAACCAAGCACCAAACTGCAGGCCTTATGCTGTTGTCTAAGGCGTTGGATTGGTTGTCATCTTGAGAAATGTAGTTGTCCTTTAATCCAAATACCATTTTATGCACATAATAAAAGTGATTTCTATCCAGTAGTCACATTTAGCCATTGGCTCATAAATTCTCACTATCCCCATCTTGTAGTCCTTGATGAAGGACGTTCCTTTACTTACAGCCAAGAGCAATCAGGTATTAAAATCACTTCCAGCAGGCATTCACATGGTGAGTTATGTAACAAACAACTATAGGCAGCAGAATTAACAGAGAAGAGCTGTCTTCAACATTTAAAACAAAGCAGACTTAGCATCTAAGTATTTACTCTTCTGTGATGTCTTCTGTAATAAAATATAAAATTGTGTGTGTGCATTTGTATATAAATAAGTGTGTGTGTGCATGAAAATACAATACTTCTCAAAATATTTTAGGAAATATTTTCACTATGAAAGACAGATGAAAATCTTTTGGCAATTTTGTCCACCTGTCAACCATTACTAAATGAAGAATGAAGCCAGGTGATAGTAAATAATAATAATCATGCTGCAGACTGATTACTAGACAACTACTCAATAAACCTGGTTTATTGCAGCAGAGAAACTACTTTCCTGTAGAAGTTATGACTGCTGCTAAATCAGTTTTCTAAGTAATGTGTCAATTCAGATTCCATAAAACTGTATTGCTCTGACTCAGAACATAATGTTTTTTAAGGATGCAGTTAAAACATGGCCAGATAGGGCTGACTCTCCTTAGGAGTTCATTGTCTTATAGGATCTTGCACAGTTTAAATTGAGCTTAGAGAGTCCTCGTTGTCATTGCCTGGTTTTATTGCAGCCAAGCAACATATAAAGTTCTTTTAATGCTTTCTGCAATATCTTTTTCCATCCTAGATAGACATCTTCTGCTTCATTTGGGAACACTGGAAGACTGGACTGCTTGCTATACTGGGGGAGGGTCTCAAAGCAGGAAGTGGCACACCGTCTGTTGTGGAAAGGGTCCAACTTCTCCAGTGATCTGATCAAACCCAGCAATCTTGGCCTCTTCTCTCCAATGAGCTATAGAAATAGATGAGTAATTTCACCTCCCTGATATAAGGCATCTTCCTTAGAACAGGATACATCCTCTTTTGGAAAGGTCCTACTGTCTCCTTTTAGTAGAGAGTGCCCACCTGATCAGACTGCCAAAGTTGAATGAGGTGAATCTCATTATAGATTTGCATGATTTTGATGTGGTTCTCTGATGTAACTACATACAAAAATACAGTTGGAAGACTTTATTCTGAACTACTTCGTTGATGATTTCCAAGTCTGTAGTTTGGTCCTAGACTGGCATTTATGGGGCAACCATTTCCCCACAATTTTGGTTAGTTAGGATGATCTCTTCCTTAGGATGTTCAGCTCCTGCAGTCCTTTTTTTTTGTTGTCCTAGGACAACTGTCACAGTAAGCAAACAGAGCTTTCCTTCACTTGGTCTGCACCCTAGCACTCTTCAGTATTGCTTAGGCCAGGTATGTAGGCTCTCTCTTCTCCTATGCTTGGGTAGGAAAATTAATGATCCCTTTGGTTACATGAATTACCTAGCAGGTGAATGGAAGCAAATGGGGAAGAACAACTATCCCTCTATTTTCCCACCTCAGTAACAAGCAGCTCTTGAGGAGAATAGACACGGGTCTCCTGCTCAGTGTTCTGTATCTTATTTAGGAAATATGATATAATTTGTTTGATTGGTGTGACAGGGCTAGGGAGACAGAGTCATCAGGGGCAGAAGTTTGAGTATGTAGATATGAGGGAAGAAATACAGTGCCTTGGAAAAAAATGCAGGAATATGGGGAGCAGGGGAAGGGGTGGTAGTAGATGAGTTCAAAAGGAATAGGAAAAAATGATTTGGAAAAAAAAGAAAAGCAAGAGAACAGGTAAGACAGACCAGAATGAGCTACTGAGGAAAGGAGCAGTTTTAAGTAGGAGAAACACCGCTGGGGAAATGACAGTGTATGGGTAATGACACCAGTTCCTAAATTAAGGAGAAACTAATCAAAGGGTAAAGGATTTCCTAAAAAAGGCAGCAAGGCTCAAGAAAACACACACAAAATGGAAAGAAGAAATGAAGGAAATGAAAAGGTGACTTTCTAATTTGACAGAGCAGTTAATGGCAACATTTTACAATAACTTGAAATCTATATTAACATTGCATGAACTGCAGAATTTTAGTGTCTTGAGAAATTGCTGTTAAAACTTTCATAGACAAGACCACTAGTGTGGATATCTGGTTCTCCTTAGTGCCAGGATGTTAAGGAAGGCAAAGCCAGTCCTCAAGCTTTTGGCAGCCTTTTAGAGATTCCAGCTGCTGATCATTAAGAAGCTTGAAGTTCAGACTGAACTCTTATAGTTGACATGATAGCCAGTAGGGAGCCAATTTAGAGAGCAGGGGACAGGTGCATTATGTCTGAGCTCTAGCTTCCTCCAGGCTGATACATGTATGCCTAGGTTGGTTGTATTGTTCTAAGCCAGTCAGAAGATGATGAATTTTATAAATGTGAAACTTTTTTTTTTTTTTTTTTGTCTCCTGTGAGGGCAGTTGATGTTAGGAAAGAAGTTGGGACTTGTGAAAAAATCCCAGCTAGTACTTAGGTATTGTAAATGCAGATTAGGAGTAATCACAGCTGCTGAGGGTAGTGTTTACATTGGTATGATAGTATAACCAGGGAGTTGGAACTGTTGTTCTTCACAATTGTTGAAAAGACGTGCGGTTTATGCTTTTTTGGGGGGTGGGGTGGTGAGGAATGGGGTTGTGGGTGTTATCCTATGGTAGCTTTTAGTCATAGAAAGAGACCTCTCATTGTACAATTTTTATAAAGATCAGCTTCATGGCTCTATTGCATTAAATTCCAGAACCAAAGGGGTAGGGTTAGAAGGCATGCAATATAAACAAGTTAATTATTAAGTAAATATTCATGTTATTGTATTGTTCTTCAGCTATATCTGCAAAACATTCATTGTCATGTAATATTTTAACCCTCATAACAAATACTGCACAATTTGTCTGACAGTTCATAGTTTTATTAAGTTTTACTACTTCTGTCTGTAGCCTTTTGTATGCATAAATGGTGTTTTCATCTTCTTGGGACCACAAGATCAGTCATTTTATGACCTTGAATGCCTGTGCATCTTTGTATAGCAGAAAAGAGAACAGGATCCAGCTGTTATACCTAGTAAATATAAAGATTATAAGATTATAACAATTCTTACTTATTATAAAGTTTAACAGAATAGGTTAATCCTTTCACAGTGTTATGCTTGTCTTTGTAGACCAGATTTCCTCTCTGAGTGTCATCTTTTATAGGGCAGGAGGGAAAGATACTGACATGAGTCAGCATGGCTCATCCTATTAGATGTCTCAAGGACTGCAGGTCCTGGTTTGGAAAGGAAATAAGAGGTATGCAAAACCCTGAACTGTGTCTGTGCAGCTCAGATGCATCCCAAGCAAAGCAAATTCAGGATTGTGGTCATTTTAAAAATTATTCTGAACTGGCCCATTCAGGAAAATCTGTCTTGCCCAGAAGGCATGGACATAATGCACTTTTTTAGCATATCCATATAAAATTGTCTAAGAATACTTAACAGAACAGTTTTACATGTGTATGGCTATAAATGAGTTTAAAAATTAAAATTAAACAACTTTGAGGCAAAGAAGTTATGAGTCTACAGATATTTGCCCTGGAGGATGTGCTGCTTTGTAGGCTTCCACATTGAGTCTTTAGCCTTTAACATGCAGTCTGAAATCTGAATTGGACTTTTGAGTTGGGCAAGCCAGTAAGGCAGTGGGCTGAAGCACAGCACTGAATCTCAGCATTAATTCTGAAATAATCTTCATCTTAGTGCACAGGGAAGGTATGCTACTATACCTGAAACTGGATCACTTTAACTCTGTCGTCTGTTCAAATTAGAAGCAAAAAAAAAATTTTTTTTAAATTTAAGCTCTTAGAGCTACCTTTGCTTAAACAAAAAAAATATTAAAAATTGTTCTCCTCTATTTTTAGAACCATTGCTAATTTATTGAAAGGTATGAAGCTAAAATGAAAATAGAGATATTAGCAACAGCTGGTAATGAAAGCCTTCAAGTAGTGGAAAAAAGCCCTTTGTTTAAATGCTTGTAAAAAAAAAAAAAAAAAAAGCTGTTATCTAACATTTGCATGAAACTCAAATAAAGCAATCTTAAAGATAACTCTTAACTGGGAAAATTTAGAGATTGTGTTGCTCACTCTCTGTCCTAGATGATGTTAGACTTTTTTTTTTAAAAAGTAAAAAATTAACCCTTGAAAGAAAAAGTTTTGAAGACAAACTTGCAATCTGGACTCAGCCAATAGTATGCAGCTTTTGTAAGATTGAAAAACCATTTAAAGTAGTCTGTATGCCAGGCCCACAACTATTTACTACTATATAAAAAATGTGTATGCTTCTTTTAAGTAGCAGATTATGTAGTTGTAACATCTTGCTTATCTTTAAATATTTTACCAGTTATTTTTAAAGCAAATTAATTTCATTTACTGCATATGAGATCCCGGGGGGCATGACATTTAAAGCTTATTCAGAGGTTGTGGTGTGGTTTTCCTAAGGATTTTATCCTCTCTCTCTCAAAAAAAAAAAAGTTGTCTTTGAAATAACTTTGGAAGAATATGTAAACGTCTTGACAATTACAACACATTTCCTGCTCTATTTATCAGTTTTACAGCATTTCCTTTTTATGAAAATGATTACATAGAATATTAGAGAATGGATGAGAAGAACATAAGCAGCAACAGCAAGGGTAGTAAGTACTGTGGTCAGTTGGGATAGCTGGATCTGGTAAAGGAAAGGGTACAGCTTGTAAAGGTTAAAAATAGAGATCTAAGGGAAGAAAAGAATTTAAAGAAGACCTTAAAGACATGAAAAAAGAGACCCAAAAGGAAGTTGTTGTTGGCAGATGTGCAGGTTTTTCTATTCTGCAGGCATAGATTTCTTTGGAAGATATAAGAAGTAATGTTTTGATGAAGCTTAGCGTAGCTGGCAGGTAGGCAAACTACTGACTTTGACTGGTAGTTGCTAGTTATTCATTTCATGAATTGTTATTTAATTGCATATTACTTTCTATCCAGTAATTGAAAGAAATCGTGCCTAGCAAAAATAATAAATAAAAAAGAATGCAGGCATACATGAATAGGCATGAGACGTGAAAGATTTTTGGAGTTGCTCATTATATTGAGGTATTCATCAGGAGGAGATTGACATGGTGCCATTCACACTAGACAATCTGTGCGTGGGTGACTCATTTAGTGACCAATGTCTCCATTTCTCCCCATCTATTCCATTGTAAACAAATTTCTGTTCCTCATTTTGTGTAAATGAAATTATTTTATTTTCTGTACATGAAGCATGGTACACAAAATGCCTTCCATCCTACTCTACTGGCCCAGTTTCTCCAGTTCTGGGAGTCAGTGGAGCACTGAAGCTCAGCAGTAAGTCTTCTTGCCTGGCATGAACCTTAGTAGTAAATGTCAGCAAGCTCTTAAGCTAGCAGTGGATTTCTCATCAAAGTTTAAGACCCTGGTAAACCTCTCACTGGTGCTGTGGCAATGATCAACATGCTGTATGTATTTTTGAAGGAGATAAACATAGGGTCTTCTCTGAAACAAGACAAGTACAGAAGAAGTGCTGTGATCTTAGCAGTCTTTAAATTTCTCTAATGTAAACTGTCCGTAAGAAGCTTTGTCCTCTTAATCCTCTCTGGTTTTTAGATGATGTTTTGTCTTACAATTAAGTACAGATGGTTTGGAGCTGTAATGCTGATAAAAAAAAAAAAAAAAAAAAAAAGTGCTTAGGATTGCTTCAATTTCCGGGTTGGATTTTAACAATAATCCATGTCTGAAACATAAGAAAGCTGGTTTTATCTGATCTTTAATGCTCATTTACAGATAGCTGACATATTTCGGTGATTATAGTATGTATATAAAATAATACCATTATCATATTTAGTGAAGGAGTAAACCTGTAAGAAGGCTGTATGATGTCATCCAGTTCTTCAATTTGTACTACTTGTGGCATAACTTGGTACTTTCTTTTAACTATGCAGGAGGGGTCTTCCAAAACAGGGGAGGTTTGATTTTACAGTTGGAATACCACTATGAAGAAATTGAGTAAAGTGGGAAACTCTTCCATGTAGTTAATTAATGTGGAGAAGATAGCTGAAGGCTCCCAGAATTACTCACTTGCCAACACCTTTTTAGGAAGTTCTGTCTTTCTCTTCTTAAAACACAAACATGAGCAAATGTATAAGTCTTAGCCTGCGTAATGCTTTTAACTGCTTCAAAGCAGGATGGAAACTCCTGACAAGTTTCAAATATTACCTTTGCTATGAGTCTAGCATTTTTTCCAGCCTTTCACTCTCACCCTTCTCCCTTACAGTGGTGACAGTACAGGCTTAAAGAGAAGGTGCCACATTATTTAGCCATGGAGAGGCCAACAGAGGTAACACCTGCACAAATTAGTCCCTTTGGAAATACTATCAAATAGAAGCCCTAAATGACACCTAGCTTAGGATGAACCTTTTTTTTTTTTTTTTTTCATTATTACTTTTATTCAGTATTCCAAAGCTACATGCCATAGAGGAGAGAAGCAATGGCTGATCTGTGTCATGGATCTGGTGCCTGAATGTCTTTCCCAGTATTAGCGGTCTTGTTCAAAGATGTGTACTGACAACAGAGTACCCATTGTGATGCCATTCTCCAAATCTGATCCAGTCAGTGAAAAATCTTCTCAAAGGAACGGGCAGAGTCTGGATGTAATTTGTGTGCATTTATGTTGTTTCCAAATGGTGATTCAGAGTTAAAACTGCATGCAGAAAGAGGTACCCGTGTCCTTCCACTGAAATTATCATGCATGATTTTGTCTAAGGAAAAAGAAAAAAAAAAAAAAAATCACTTCCCTGGCTTTGTTTTCTCACAGTAACTAAACAAGCCCTGCGACATGTGCAGGAGTTGATAGGTAAAGAAATGTGTGCTTAGTTTTCATTTTAGTTAGTGTTTTAAACTGAAGAAATGGTCATATTTGTAAAACACTGAAGTACTCTGGTGAGAAACGCAATATAAAAATAAAAGCTTAAAGATGAGTATGAACTGGTTTCATTCAGCTGCAGTTCACACCTTCAGAAAGCCAGTAACTATTTTAAGGGCGTTCCTGGTGTTTGATGCACGATAACTTTCCTTATAAATACAAATAACAGAAAATAAAAATGAAGAAAATTAACATTGTAGCAAAATGTTGCCAGAGGCCTGCTACCATAATAACCGCACATCCACAGTTCATAGGGTGCCTGCAATAAACTAGCTTTCTGCTTTCTTCTGAAGATGGTGAATCTGTTGTGAACTCCACTGCTTGAAAGTGTTTTCCGTTCTCTATTTTAAATAGAAGTACTTTTATTTAGCCCAGAATATTATGACGAGATTTTATATTCTGTAACACTGTGAAAGAATGTGCTGTCTTGTAACAGTTACAAAAAACTTCATAATGTTTATATAATTATATGCTGAAGAGTTTCATTTTAGGTTCAGATCCACGCTTCTTCAAAACCACTGGCAGCAGAGCCTGAATTGTGTTTCTGAAGCCAGGCACAAATCCCAGAGACACATTCACAATATCATTTGCAACATGTGCTGAGCAGTACCATATAAACTGCAGCCAGTGCCTAAGCCTTTTGAAATAATGAAGTGCCATGATTATTACTCTGGTAGTATGTGCCAAAAGTGGGTTATTTTCCTGTTAGCAAAGAAGTAAGGTGAAACAGATCACCTGGTCTGTTCCTTTCCAGCTCAGTCACAGCTGTGTATGCCGATTTGAAGTGTAGATGGTGCAAAAAGTGTATATACATCGTCGTCTTCACAGTCTGCAACAGCTCTCTGTTGTTTTGTAGTCTGTATTTCCTCACTCTTTCTTGGTTTCCTGAGTGACTGGCATTTGAAGATACCTGTTATATCACAAATTATTGTTCACTGATCTCTCACTGGGGTTTTTTTGTGTTCTTGGTGCCACTGCATATTTGGCTAGAGGATTCTAAGAACTAGGATTAACTTTTCTGTCTGTAGCTGCTTTGAAATACTGCCATCTCTCAGAAATCATATCTGGTTGTGCCATTTTTTGTTATTTCCTTCTTTAAAATAAAAGTATGTTTAAATTCCTGTTTCTATGGACACTGTTAAATCTGTTATCCTCTGTGTCTTGCCCAGTAGCTTGACTTGGTACAGAATTAAAAGCATCTGTTGACCTGTTTTAA
This sequence comes from Psittacus erithacus, assembly GCA_009867235.2. Taxonomy (NCBI): domain Eukaryota; kingdom Metazoa; phylum Chordata; class Aves; order Psittaciformes; family Psittacidae; genus Psittacus; species Psittacus erithacus. The sequence continues at coordinate 42,719 of WYDI02029867.1, forward strand.
GTCTTGGATATTTAATTAAGGGGAATTAATTGTTTCGTAAAACTACTGTTCTATTATAGACAGAGGTGATGGAAAGAATGGGAAGATAATTTGGAGGAGTATTGTAGCAAATGCAGGGCATACAGAGTGCTGTAGCTGTGTAAGACAGATGGTATAACTGGATACAAGCAGCTCTTGTTACAGTGATATATCTCTGCCTACAGGTAATGATGTAGGATAATTGAGTACAAGAAACAGCAAAGGAAAAAAGTTTTTAATTTTTTTAAATCCCCTTTCTACTTTATATCAGAGATGAAATTTATAGTTGAGATCTCTAAATTCAACATGGCTTGCTGCCATAAGATGCAAATCAGAGCCTGGCTTCATGAGGCTTCAAAGCCGGGCAAAAAACAAGACACTGCATCTTTAAGAAGTACTTATTTGGCATTTACTTATTTAGTTAAAGATCATTGCCAGGCAGAACTCCCGTGGGAGGAGTGGATGGCTCATTGGGCCTCATGGGGAGGGCGGTAATTAAACTCTGAAGGCAAGCAATGATGTTAAGCTAAAAGCTCATCTTTAAATAGTAATACACTTGCAATATAAAGTGGAAGGCCCTCGGGTGCCTGTTGACATAGTGTTAGGAGCTGGCACATTTTTATATAAAAGCTAAATTGAAGAAACTGTTATGAGCTCATCTGCATAAAGCAATATGATTCTGCCTGAGGGTGTGGGCAACAGGGAGTGATTAGCAAAACGTCTTTTTCTCTGCTACTCTGTTGCTCTGCTAACATGCCACTTGTCACTGAGAAATTTGAGATACCATATGCCAACCTGCATCTACAGAGACCCCCTTGCTGATTGCACATTGAAGAATTCCTCTTCAACACATGAGGAGCTGTCAAAAAGCATTTCTGAGACTGCATGAAACATGCTGGAAAGAAAAATCTTGTGTTCTCTTCCTATTTCTTCCTCTTGCGTTGCATCAAGCCCTTACTAGTCACAACTGTAGATGTGAAGAAAAACACATTTACAAAGAAAGAACTGGATATTCTTTGCTGACCTTCATCTCCTCATCCCATGTGAGTTGGACTTGCTTATTCAAACTAGCCTTCAGCAATTTGAGGCTCCAGTTCCCATAGGGAGGGATGAGCCAGCTTGATTTCCATGGAGATGTGGATGGGGCATTCACTTTGCTTAACAGCAGTTTGAATTCCTTGTAGCTATGCCTCCTGGGACAAGGAGGCTGTGCCTACTGGAATGATATTAAGAGAAAATGAACATCAAGCAATAATATAATATCTTGACATACCAGTTGCAGAGCTCAATTACTTAAATGAAATAAAGAATACTGTAAACTTTTGTTCAAGCAGTAACTTTTTGTTTTGAGGTAAAGATCATTTTTCTGTCGTAACAAAAGAACCGTAATTTTCTTCCTCAGCATTTTGATTTTCAAATCTGGTATTGAGTAGAAGATTTAATTAGTATGTATAGTATGTGCATGTAAGCGCACACCAAACTTTTCACAAACGCATTTAAATATAACATTTCAATATCCTAGATTAGGATTCTATATGTAGTTAAGAGCTGGAAAAAATGTAGATGTGTTTTCATTTTCAGGTTATTTTGGTTTTCTTTGACTGAATGTACAGATGTGGTAAAATGCAAAGGTCTCTTAAGTCTTCTCCTCACAAGAGATATCTTGGTGGTTATTTTAGAAGTTAGCCTGTGAAGCCATGGAATTATTTACTCAGGATTGTTGTCATTATTGTAAAATACATCCTATCTGTCAGCTACTGTACAGCTTTTAATATAGACCTGAGCTGTCCAAACTGGCTTTTGCTAGTTGGCTCAGTGTAGATCCCAAGTTATTTTGGATGCGTCCTAACAAACTTGTGCTTGTTCACATGCTGTGCCTCACTGTGCTTGTCTTCTGTGGAAATGTTGAAGTTGGTCACTTCTAGCTTTTGGTACATGGAAGGAGACTGACTTTATTGTACTACATACAGTGAAGAAAATTTCCTAAAACAGTCCCTTGGTCCTTTGGAACACTGTTTCAGAATACAAGGAAAACCCCTTTTTTATTCAAGTGACCATCCATACAGTTGAAATACCAAATACAGCATGACTCAGTAGTTCAACAATGATGCCTCGACATCATTGACCATTAACTCACTGATTCTCATGGAAGACTGATATGGAATAAAACCATTTCCTTCTGTTCAGTACCGGGGAGCTGTCTAAAATGATCACATTGAGATCCTGTCCATACTGACAATGTCTGTATCTCAGATTTACTATGTCTTGTACTTTTGTTGATATTTCCAGTAATAAATCAAAAATACTACTACGATACTGAGGAAAAACTAGGTTTTCATCTTTTGGAAGTTTGGTTCAAGCACTTAGTGCCAATTCAGAGAATCCAGGGCATGAAGTCAGTCTGGAAGGAATGTGAAAGAGGATCCCCTCATAAAAAGGACTGAAACATAATGACAGGTTAGATTTGGAAAGCTGGTGTAGCTATCATGCCAGTGCTGTTTCTAGCCCATGCATAGAGGGTTTCAGTGCCCTAGGCTGCCTGTATGCTGAGTGTGAGGGGAAAGGCTTGTTTATTCTTCTTCCCCTGTCACACCAGTCATGACAAGAAGAGACATGAAAAGCTCAAGGGGCTAATCAGTTTTTAAGCTCTGACCCACATTTTGAGTTAGCTGTAATTATGAATTGTAGGAATTCTCATGTCTTATTACATCTGTAGAACTACACCGCTTCCACAGTTGCTCCAGTCTGTGTGTGAATGAGAAGTTAGCAGGCACTGTATTTTTGAAAGAAATTAAACTAGAAGAGAATGAAAATGTCATGCAGGTGATGATGTGAGTGAAAAGGTTTTGGGGTGTTTTTCTTTGGGGTGTTTTTTGGGGTGGTTTCTTTTGTTTTGTTTTGTTTTTTTTTAGATTTGGTTCCCTTATTTTTTAAGCAGTGCGATGTGCATTGGGGGTAGCACGGAAAAGAAAGACAAGCACACAGGCTGGCCACCAGCACTTCCAAAACATGAAATCAAATTATTTTTGGCAACATGGTAGAACAGACCTGGTAATCTGCTTTCCACTCTGAAACATAAGAAAACACCTGCGTTTCTTGACCCCTGCTAATATGAGTCTGTTTGGCATAGTCAAAACTGGAAAAAGCAAGCAAACAAAAATTCATCCGTTGCACTTTCCAATGAATGGGATTGCTGCCACAGTACGATTCCTCATTTTGTGAATATAGAAAACTTGTGTGGGTGGAGTAAGCATGAAGACAAAGCCCATACAGTCCTGAGGCCTCATTCTCTTTGCAAGGTTCTTTAACTGTAATCTTTTCCTAGTGATCTTGGGGCATGGGCTGAACAGTCCTGAAGTAGAAACCAAAAGTGCTCTCAAACATGACAAGGATCTTTCTGCTTCGTTTATGCTATAGAGCTGCTAATTTATTGTCTGGGAAAACTCTAGGAAGAGGCAGTTTCTGCTGTGGCTTTTTTTTTTTGTGTGTGTGTGTTCAAGTCTAATAAGACTTGATTTTCGGGACGATTGAGAAGAACATCTGCTCATAGTACTTGTAAGCCTAGGACGTTTTATTAAAAGGAAAATATCCTTTAATGTATCATGAGACGTAGCTTAAAAAAAATCCTGTTAGTGTCAGTGATGGTACTTATTTCTCTTGTTCTGCCTCTCTCTGTTCTTTCCCTTCTTTAGCGGCTTTGACCATTGATGTTAATTAGTACTGAAAAGGACATTTTTGGCGAGGCTTTTAAATACAGCTTTTATCTTCTCTAGCAACAGGCAAAGTTGTATTTAATGGTATTTGACATCTAAGAGTGACTGCAAGGTCTTTTTTCTGTTGATTTTTTTTTTTTTTTCCTAAAGGAGTTCCTTATTCTTCTAATTTATTAAGACATCAGATAGACTTTAATTTTCAACGTACTTCTATACATGGCTGAGAACATGCTGTGTTTATGTGAGTGTACAATTTTAAGAAGCAAATGAGAATTATATCAGTGTTGCACTGAGTGTTCAGCATCAGGAGATTTCCTATTATTAGGTTTACACCTCATATTCTGTTGAGCTACTGCTTTTGATATACAGATCTTTTAAAATCATGAAGTGATGTATTTTCTTCTCAGCATCATCTAGTTATTGGCCTGCATAGTTTAGCTGGTATACAGTTGCAGGAAACTCATGAGAAATAAGTTGATCCAAATGGTTGCTGTAGGTATTCCTACTTGCCTATCTGTGATGGTATTTTTGCATCCATCACTGTGACTGTTTGGGGTTTTTTTAAGGGGTATTTCTGTGTAGGTGTTGATTTTGGCCAGGCAGCATTGCCAGGTATAACTGTGACAGTGTTACATTATAATATATATCCAATACTGCCATTGGATATAAATTTCTAGAAATAGTAGCAATAAAATTACTATAGCCTTCAGAAACAATGAACTGACTAGGTATTTAACATGAATCCTACTCTCAGATGTCTGGTTTTGTTTCATCTAAGGTATGTCCCAAATCTTGGCAATCTACTTCTGCTATGTCAAACCATTAAATTTTCCTACTTTTAATCATTTATATTGTAAACTGCTATAATTCATCTGAATGGGATGTAGAAAGCAGGAAAAGCTTCTCCTGATAATATACCTGACTTAAACATATATCAGATTAAGTTGCAGACTTGGTTGCAGGGTGGCAATCAGGAGACTGTAGAAATAATTGCATTCTCCTTTGGCCACCTTCTCTTTCATTGTTTTCTGTAATTCCTCTAGATTTCTAGAGCTCATGTTATCGTAGGATTTTGGGAGGCAGGGGAAGTGCTTTGCATCTCCACTTGAGACGTCAATTCTGCAATCTGTAACTCTATCAAACTACTTCCAAACTCTTTCACCTTTTCTGTCTCTCTAGTGGTTAGCAGCCCAAACCAAAACTAGTGCAAACCTTCATGTGCACTTCGTGAACTTTTGTTAGGGTTCTTGGCCCTCCAGGGGCTATAGCCATCTGTCATCAGAGAATGATCTAACTTACACTGGCAAACTGGCCCAAGGAGAAGAAATGTAGAGATGAGCTTTCTCTCATTTTTTTTGCATTTCTCAGCTGTACAGAATGCTCTGCCACAGCCTGGAGGTATGATTAAGGCCTTAACTGTTGGACTAAATCACAGATATGGAATGTCAGTAAATCTCAGGATTCTCCCCACCTAATTTTCTGTGTGCAGATTTGACTTTTGAGACTGGTTCCTCTGAAATAATTTTCAGTTAAATTATATTATTTTCCTAGAAATACTTTGTTTCAAAGCAGTTAAGCAAAACACCATTCCCTAGCTCTGCACTGCCTTATTGGAGTTACAGCTTGGATGCATCTCCATAGGCCAGGCTTGTTTGACAACCATATTTCTCAGAAGACAGCAGAGATTTTATTCTTTTATTTAAACAGATGTTTTGATTACAGCAGATACAGCTGGATTAAAAAGCTCTGCACAAGAAATAATAATGCCATTCAGTTCTCAATTTTCAGTTTCCACAGGGCAACATGTGGACCCTGCTAGAACAGTAGCTACATTACCTCTGGGAAGTGCAAATCTTCAAGGAATTAGTTTGCAATTGAGAACAGTGATTCAAACTTCAGCTTCCATAAGACCTCTTCCTTTTCTTGAACTGACAGAATACAAGAGTTCAGTCTAATTAAAAAAAAATAAATAAAAAAAAAATTCGGGGCTACTGAAATATTTCATTTTGATTTGGACCTTGAAGTGACGTATTTCAGAATCTGGAGCCTTTTTTCCATTAATACCTGTTCAGTAAAGAACATTGATGCATCAGCTTTGAACCCATATACAGCATTAACAGATGCTGAAATGTGATCATTTCTGTTGATCTGGGAATTCGGTATCTTTCTTACCGTCAGAAGAGGACTACTTTTTGTTAGATTTTATTTTTTTTATTTTACATATGTCTGTATCAACTGTGTGACACATCAGAGGCATGTGCTAACTGATGCACGTGTTTACTAATAACTGGCAAGGTGTACGTAATTGTTCACATACTGAATTAGGTATAAATTACTTCCCATATGAAATGTGATTACTGTGACTCAATAATCAGTGTGAAAATAACTGTTTTGCCTTTCTATATATAGAACTTTGCGGATGAGAATAGTATAATAATCAGCATTTGCCAGCTGGGACAATCCCTATATTCTAGATTTGAAATTTGCAGCAGCTAACATCGACTCAGAGGTTTAAATGAATATTGGGATGTTGCTTTTGGGAACAGCAGAATTTGGGATAATGCTGTCACTAGAGTGAAATTCTGTCATGAAAGACCTTTAAATTAAGCTTTTTGAGCCCAACCCAATAATTTAATGGAGTTACTGAAAAGTCTCCCATTGAGTTGAATAGGCTTCAGGCCATTAACTTTCAGAACAGCAGTCCTGCATTGGAGCTTCTTAGGGGTATGATAACTAATATATTCTCTGCTGCCAGATCATAGCACCAGCTTTCATCTAGCTTTTAGTCAGGATCATATTTTCAAACAGGTGTCTAGAATATTCCTATCAAATCAGGACACAGAAACATTTGATATACCCAGTGTAGCTGCCTGCATTTGAGAACTTGTTTCTAAGAGCCATCACTCTTTGATTTGTAATGATTTATATATAAACCAAATAATTGTCTTTTAGGGTTATTCTTTGCAGTCAGCATTATGGCATCCAGTCAGAAAAAGCTGAAGGAACAAGAAGCCAAGCATTTGAATATCTTTTCACTTCCTAGTTCTGCTCTTCAAAGCCAAATGTTCCTTCTGGATGAAGAGGCATTAAAGGGAGAGATCTTGAAACTTTAGGAGTAAAGATATCTCTTCTACTTCTAAATATCAGCCATTAGTATTTATATTTGTAGTTTCTGCTTGGTTGTTTTGCCTGTTGTTGTTTGGTTTTGGTGTGTTGTTTTGTTTGTTTGTTTTTTGGGGGGAGGGTTGTGGTTTTTTTCTTGTTTCTTTGTTGGGGTTTTTTGTTAGGTTTTTTTGTTGGGATTCTTTTGGGTTTTGCCTTTTTTTTTTTTTTAGGGTTTTTTTGTTTGCTTGTGGGGTTTTGTGAGGTTTTTGTGGTTTTGGTTTGGTTTCTTTTTTTGCATACAGCAAATATTTTTTTCCATCACTTTTGACTTCCTGTCTTTTTTTAAATCCTGCTATACTAAACCCATAAAGCCATTTGGTCCCAGGAGAATATTGAAGGAATGAGACTATAAATGCCTTCTTTTTTTTTTTTCTTTCTAACTTTCTTTGTGGCTTGATGGAATTTTATCTTTTTGTCTTTCTGACATTTACATATCTCCCAACAACATCACCATTTATTTCATGCTTGTTTAAAGCCTTGTTTGAAAAAGTTTCTCTTTATGTTAGAATGACTGCAAATATTGTTATACCTTAATTACAGAAGCCTGATAGACCCCCTAAACTTGAGATTGATCTTTGACCTTGCCCCTAAACTGTTGCAGCTTTAGATACAATTTGATTCCTGGCATTTTCGTGCATGGCATAGGAACAGAATGCATGTCAGTGCCTGAGGCAGGGGCACAGGGTACACATTTGTGGGCAAAAAGGTCTTCAGTATTATAAAGGGCAGTTGGAGCATGGCAGTAATCTGATTAGTTTTTAGCTAACTTTTGAGAGGGATAAGGAATTTTCCTGTTAAATTTTCATAGCTTCTTTCCTGGAAGTGTTGTTTTGCCTCATTCAGAGTAAATGACATTCAGGGCATTTGCCTACACAATCAACTAGAAAACATAGATGCTTATTGGTCTTCTAAAAGATTGACTTAATTGTACATGTTGATTATTTAAGAGTTGAAATTAGAATTTTAAGATCTCTTGGGATCACCTCATAATAAGATAAAATGAAAAGCTAAAAATGTAGAAGATTTAAGCAACCAATTTAAATAATAAAGAGTATGAGAAGAGAACATTTTGCAATAGCAATATGTTGTATAAAATCTCAGGTAAGTATGTATATGAATTCCTGATTTTCCAGATCTTTGGCCGATATCGCCTGACTTTGCAGTGAATTCATCAAATAAAAGAGTTCTAGCCTTATACATTATGCATATACATAAGTTCATCTATAAAATAAGAGGATAATGAAATATGCTTCTGGAAAAAATCTTACTTTTCAAATTCTGTTAATTATTTACTCTTTCTGATAATATCTAGTATTATTCTTAATGGTAATAAAGTTATTTGCTTTATCTAGTACCCAGAATTTCTGCATAAAGATGAGTCAACCTATTTTATGTTTCACCTTGACAAGAGATGGAATATACCAGAATAGTCATTACTATCAGGAATAACTGAACTATATTAAACCTGTAGTTGCACTGAAATAAAAAACAAAAATATTTTTTTATGTTCTCTTCAGTGTTACCGTGGTCTTATCGCAGAGCTTTTTCAAAAGGACTTCCACTGCTCACAGGAGGTAATAAAAGAAAGTACAAAGCATGAAGACCACTGTCATATCAATCAGTACAATTAACATGAAAGAAACAAAGCATAAAAGATGGGGTTTTTTACATTTAAATGAGACATACATTCTCAGAATGCACAGACCAGCTTCTTCCAAATGTGCAATGCCACAAACAGCTACAGAAAATAGGAGGTGGTGGAGGAACATGTATGAATATTAAAGAGTACTGAAGAGCTTTTGTTGCTCCATGAAATGTAATGGCCAGTGATTTTCCGTAAATCCTACCAAGTATGCGGTTCAGTTACCTGTTATAATGTCACTGGGAAGGCACCAGTGGGTTGCAAGGTGATCTAACTTTTGTCATGTATAGAAAGATCTAAATGTTTTGACTATTAGAGATGTCTTCTTATTTGTAGCAGGGCAAGGAGATAATCCTGAAATCACAGAGGATCCTTCTTAATGAAAGGCTGTTCAAAACTGGCTAAACTGTAATCTGTAAAACTTGCCATTTGTAGTAAATGTTATACTCCACAGAGCTTGTTAGATCCTTGTTAAGAGAAAATGTTTTGCACTGAACGTGCCTCAGCCGCACTAAGCCTTTGCAATGACACACCCTACAGCCAATGGTCTCAGGTGTTCCCCTGCAACTTTTTAGAGGTGTCAGGGAAAATTACTTGTATGGTCACAATAAGACATTGCCCCAGGTTTGCTGTAGATTGTCCCCTGCTTTTACCTTCTGGTTATGTCTGGCCTTCTCTCTGGGTCTCTGTTCCAGTATTTAACCACCCTCATGGCAAAAAAAAAAAAAAAAAAATGGAAAAGAAAAAAAATGTCATTGCACACCTCCAAAAATATGCAGCTCCATTGTCTGTGTATTCTGCTCAGAGAGGTCCAGGCAGCAGCAAAATCTTCCTTTTACCTGCTCTTCTCCAAGCTCAATGGGCCCACTTCTTTCAGCCTTTCCTCATGTACCATGTTCTCTAGCCCCTTGACCTCCATGAGGCTCACTCCAGTATGTCAGTATCATTCTGGTACTTTGGGCACCTCCCTTGAACTTTATCTGTCTGGCAAGCTACAAGGTCATCTCAGAAGAAGAAACTTAAGATAGGATGCATTATATTGTCCATAGCTGGGAGCAATAGCTGTTGCTGCACAGCAACGTGCTGTGTGTGGGTGGAGTAAAGATATCTCTCTACCTGCTGAAAATTTCCATTAAAAGCTTCCAAGCACATGAGAATTTGCTGGTTTATTGCCATAAACAGATAACATCTACTCCTCAACAATACTGATGTTAGAATTGTGCATTTTAGTTCAAAGAGCCAAATCAAAACTTTACTGAAGGTTGGGTTTAAAGAAGTAGATGTCAAACCGTATTTTTAATCCCTCAAGGGGCCTGCCTCTGACTCCCACTTCTTTCCCTTTTTTTATATTCAGTGAGAACTGTAGGTGAGTAGTTCAGAGTTTTGCTGACACACTAACACCTATAAAATAGTATGCTGTACTGATGCGTGAAAAGCACTCAGCATTAAGTTCTTGAAATAATCAATTATTTAACAGCTCATCATATTTACTGTCCACTGATGGATCTTTATAGCAATAATGAGGTCACTGCAATTAGATTCTGTGCTTTTGGCATTTCACCTACAAAGCCTGTACAAAGCCATAGAAAAACTTAAAAGACTGCAGTTTGGAATCTGGTCTAGTCTCAGCGGGAGACGACTGCTTTTTGATTCTCCTTATCTGGGCATCTTCTTGTACAATAAAATGATGTGACTTGCAAAAGAGAGTACCCTCTGGTCATTAGAAACAGTGGCTGTGTAGTGACTTCACTGGCCTTGAATCAGGCCTGTGGAATGTTGTTAGGTATTCCTTTACTAGGTGGAAAAGCTAGCTGAAAAATTGCATTCAAGGAAGTTTGGGAAGCTGCCTTTCTAAGTTAAAAAAAGGAATTCTCTTTAAGCATTATATGACATATCTTCCTTAAAGGAAGTGATGCTTTTGGAAGAACATCAGTCAAGAAATTATTCCAAAATATTGACATTTACATACTTTTCTGATTTTTTTTTTAATTTTCCCTTTTTTATGCAAAAGAAGTAATTTTCAAGGATATATGACGCACAATTATTGTTTATTTCGCCAGACCTAGTCAGGGGAATGAATCTAACATTAGTGCGGCTATAGGGGATTGGGGAATTATCCTCATCAGAGTGGGTAAAGAATAATTTGATATTAATTGTTAGGTGAAGGTTATGAAAATCAAAGAAATTTCAAGAGGGCTTTTGAAATTACAGGGTCATTACTGTGTTGCTATGTCTTTGTGCTTTTCTGACAAGAAAGACTTGCCCACAGTGAATTAGCAGAAAGTGCAGGTGAAGGCACGTACCCACTGTTTCCTCTGATATATGAGGAAGATTTGAAACTTGGTTTGCTCTAACCCAAGATAGTTTTTGTCCTTTTCAGAAAAGGAGTTGAAGCTTTTGATGTAGCATGGTTGATAGCTGCAGGAGCTCTAATAACAAAATGGTGTGGGAGATGGAGATCGGGATTTGTTAAACTGAGAAGAAAGAAAGAAAAAGGCATATTTTGAGTTACTGTTTAAATTCAATTTATGTACATTAACAGATACTCTAGAGAAAATTTTATTTGTGAAAATTTTCATAAAGATCCAGAGATTTTCTGCAGAATAAGCAAAGCCCAAGTCACTTTTCTAAGGTTAAAAATGCAAGCAGAGGCACATGTATTAGCTTGTAGTCCAATGCACTGATACGTTCACAAAAAGTGTGGTGTATGGTTGTGATGAGAATTCTGCATTGCACATCAACAAAGAAATATTTATTGACACTACATTATATTTATGGATGCAATACCACAGCCTAAATGCAGTGTCATTTAAAAATACAGTGCTAGAACTCATTAAATGCAAGTAGGAAACTTAAATACAGTTTACTCTTCTAGATTTCTTGCTATTCACTAATCCTTCATGTTAAAATCATATTGAATGCAGGAGACTGGATCACCACCATCGAAGTCATCTAAAGCTGACGAATTTACCATAACATTACATTGGGCCTGAACCCATCTAAAGCACAAGAGTTGTTGACAAATGTCAGCTTGAGTTTACAGATCACAATTTTAGAACCAAAGCAAGAACACTTATGCTGATCTGGGGGAAAAGTGACCTTGTTGGTAAATAAATCTGAGATAATATGGCTCCTGCCAAGGCTTGAAAGAATCTGAATATTACATAGCTGTGATAAATGCAATTTCTTGTTATAAACAGTGTGCTGAAATGCCCCAGGATCCTGGAAGGTCTGATTGGGTTGAATTACAAATATACCCCATAGCCTTTGCAGAAAGCAAACCCTCAAATTTGCATTTGACTTCAAAATATTGGTTTTAAGTAGTAAAATATGCAGATAACTTACACAGATTTGAAACCTAAACTGAGTAGTCATGGCGCTTGTATGTACCAGTGTATAACTTCCAGTCAGACACACTGGCAGTTCAAGAAGTTGAATTTGTATTGAATTAAGGGTACACCTGAGCTGACTTCAGTTACTCAAGAACTAAATGTACAGCTTCATTCTTAAGTCTTGTAGGTCTCAGATAAGTTTGTAGATTCTTCTAAGGTTTCATGGGTGCCCCAACTAGACAGGTTACAGCCAAACCAGAGATGCTTAGGCACGTTGCAGTCATGCTTTAGTCTGTGCATAGAGTCAGTGTGTGTGTACAGTGTTTTCTTCGTCCTTCGTATGTCTGGTAGAAAATTTAGGCCTCATTTCTATGTTGGACTGTGGTTTCAATCTTTTCACTAGTTTCTATAAAAGAAAATTATGGAAGTTGGCAGGTATGCTCATTTATGAGAAAAAATTAAAGCAATAACCAAAAAACGAACTAAAGTCTTGTCCTGCTGAAGACATTGGCTGTTTTCCTGTTAATGCCAGTGTGACAAGATTTCAGTCAACGTCATAAATGAGTCAGAGGAATATGCTTTCCTCATCTCTCTGTCAGTATTTTCTAACTCTTAGGCTAATACGTGGTTGTGAAATCTTCTACCCCATTAAGTACATTTGGTAAACGTTGTTGCGTCTAAATGCATGCATGAACAGAATGATTTTTCCATGTTTTAAGGCTGTTTCCTTAGATATCTACATTAATCTTTAAGCTAAGGAGAAAGTAAATGGGAAGTGCTGGTGCACATAGTTAAATATTTATTAAAGTAGATGTGGAACTAAATGAGGAAAAGTAAAGAAAATGTGAAGACCTGGAAGGGCAACAGTGCTTATATTTATCTAAATCTAAAGAATACTTCAGCAGCAAGAAAAAGCCTTATTTTCCTTCCTTGATCAGTTTGTAGCTTTTAAAGTGCTGACAGACAGTGTATTGGAAAATGATGCCTCTCCTCTGAGATGTGAATGGGAAATAAAATTATCACAATAGGGAAGACACTGGGATCTCAACTACACCAAAAAAAGAAACAAACAGACCAAGAACACCCCCCTCCCCTCCCCCAAATCCTATATACTGTGCCAAAAATGCTTATCAGTTTTTAAGTTCTTATACAGAGGGAACAAACCCCACTGGATTCTAGTAAGGCTTGTATTTCTAATCTGTTTAGACAGAAATCCCAACCTGTTGTGGATTTGTCTCTCACCAGCATCTCTGCCTCCAGAAAAAACATGTATGGGTTGTATTCCTCTTAGTGTAGAAATTGTATGAGAACTAGTTGTACTTAAACCATGCATTTTAAACTTCTCATTGTGGTTTATGTGTCTGCAATGTCTATAGTTGCACTCTGTTGACATGTATTCTTGGCCTCTTTACTGAGGTAAATTCTAAGGTGTACAGCTCCTTTGCTTTTTTGCCAGAGCCACTAAACTAGTACACAAAATAAACATTGCTGACTGTGTCAATATTACTTCCCTTTTCTAAAAACCTTCTCTGAAAATTTGATTTGCAGCACTTCTAGTGACTTCATAGTTCAACAATTTGAAGAGTCCAAGGTTAACATACTGTCTGATAAAACAGTGATGATTTTATGACTGGATGGAAACATCTCCTTGACTTTCTTTTAAAGATGGAGACAGGCTGGCATGGGGATGTCTCTCTTGGAACTGTGTCATCTCAAGGCACATAAATTTCACTTCTAATGCTACTGCTATTATGTAGGTGGAGAATCTGTCTTTTGCAGAGCTCTGTAGCTCAGGATCATATGCAGAAGTGTAAATTCTTTTACTACAAATTTGTAAGCCTTATCTGCAGTTATTAGATAACTTCTTTTACAATACAGATTGTGTTAAAGAAAGCAAACAGAACTATCCCCACTGCCTTTTGGAAAAGGCACATTTTGTGAAATTTGGTCAGTATGTAAAACGCAAGGGAAAATATGTGGCAGTCAGCAGCAGACAAGGATGAAATGTGAATTTTTATTTTTCACCTATTTCCCATTTAGGAAGAGAAACTCAAGTGTTTGTTGGTTTTGTTGGTTTGTTTGTTTGTTTTCTTGCTTTATAAATGACCATTACCTGAAATAGATGCAAATTACTTTTGATGTCTCTCCAAGGGGCCTCCTTCTATTTCATTTGGTTCTTAAAGTTTCTTCCCAAACTGAGTTATGTACTGGGGCAAATCCAAATATTCAAAGTTGGAAAAAAAAAAAAAAAGTTATTCTATTTCCTTGACAACATCAATTCACATTCTGCAGGTACATCAGCTGCCAGTTAGTCCACTCACTAAATGAAAGCTCCTGAAGGCTCTTTATACCGTAACATTTGGCCAAAAATAACTTGGCATGCTACAGTTTTCCCACAAACCCACAGAGAGAGTGAGATTAAACTGACTGGCAAGCAGACTGTCAACTTGTTTAGTATCTTCATGTTAAGAGGGAGAAAACAGTCTTTCTAAACATTTGAAAGGGAAAAAAAAGGATGTTTATGGTTGGCATGTTATTTTTATGGTCTAAAAGGTAAAATATTTATGCTGTTGAAAGGAATATGAAATATCTTCTGTCTCATTCACTCCAAGGGCACTAGGTAATTTGTTTTTCAGTAGAAATCTATTATAATGGCATACATTATGCTTTAGAAATAATCAGCATTTTTTGAAGTTACTGTGACAAAAACTAGGCAGCAACTTCAAATGACTTCTAATAGAAATAACTCGGTTTATCTTAGTCAGACTTGGACTTTCTAGTGGTATTTTCTGAGGGAAGCATAGAATTATTACTTCCATAACCATTTTATGCTGAAGTTCTGCCAGTAATTAGATATTACTGCATGATACTAAAATTAGTATTACTGCTACCTGTCCTGAGCAGATCTTAATGTGAAGCAGGTGTTGTATAAACTCCATAGGAGTATTCAATATGAGGCAGTAAGAAAAAAAAGTGAGGCTTTTTTTGGCAAGAGCATAGGCAGTGTTTAGACCCGTAATTGCATCTGATTAACTTAATTAAAACTGGGACAGACAATCCTGAGTTGATATTTTAGAAACTTGTGCTAATAAGCCATCATCAAGAAGGAGTTGGCATGATGTGTTTTTTAATGGTAGTTTTGGGAAAGTGACTGCAGTGTACTGAAAATCAACTCCTGCTGAAGGAAAAGTGGGCATCTTACCTTTTAAACCTGGGCAGAAATAAAAGAATTCCTGAAAGAAAGTGGTTACAATCTTTGTAATTTAAACTTGTAAAGCAAGTAATTTAAATTAATGGTGGTATTTTCTTGAGAGATTTTGCCTTCATTTATCTCCAAAGCTCTGCAGACCTGCCAGCCTGTTGAGTTTACTGTTGAGTTACTGCTTTGGGAGGTAGCAGACCTGACAGATGAGTTAGATCTGGGTATAAATTAGATTTAGGCCTACAAAGCAGGCTGACTTAGATTATGTTGGAATTAGGATTTTAAAACCTCTCTGATTGTGTTAGCAGATTGTTCATCGTTCTGAGCTGGTGGTGTAAACTTTAAGCATGCCCACCATGAGCATGCTCAGGTAGTTAAAAGGCCACATTCAAATACTGAAATTTTCTACAGCTGCAAATAAAAGCATAAAAATATGTAGCCCCCTGTTGTTGGGGTTTTTTTTATGTATTCATCACTGCTGGTGGATGATATTACCCTATTATACAGCGCATATAAACTACAAGTGACATTTAGAACAGTAATGTATTCACTGTGGGTTTCTTGCTTTAACTGTTGAGTTGCTCGCTAATTTTGATAATGTTTGATGTTTTTGATAATGTAATTTTTCGTATGTAATAGTGGTTAATATAATTTCTTTAATTTTTGACCAATCTATTTCTATTTTAAATTTTACCTATAACAGCCAAGAGTAGAAACCTCACTTTGCTTTAAAGATGCAATGTGAAATGTGCAAATACTGCCACATAAACAAAATCAGATTATCTTGGGAATCTTCTGTACTGGAATATCTTTCAGATAATGTATTTCTTTGGGAACACTGCTTTTGAAACTCCTCTCTCATATGCCTTGGGATTGTATCCAGGAACACTAGTGTGCTTATTTTAAGAGCTAAGTATACAGCGACCATATTTTAATTATTTTTTTTTTCTTTTATTTGTGACTGTGTTGCAGAGGATATATGATATACCCTTTATCTGAATATGAGGTGCATTCAGCACACGCCTTCTAGTATGACACCTAGTGGGCAATCCACGCAGATAGTCCTGGAATACTCTTCACATTAAGCAAGGATGATTAACTTTTATCAAATCCACAAACATGGCATGAGAGAATAATATGCAAAGAATGCATAAACATTTCCAGCGGATCCTTACTGATGGCAGTCTGCCCATGCCCAGTAATACAGCTCTCTTCTCTCATTTAAAGGAACATCAGGTATTTCCCATCCTGTTCACACCATTAGATGCTACCGTTGGCCATTAGAACACATATCAGTGCAACCTGGCTGCTTTTAATGGTATCTGTAAGTACAGGAAAAAGTCAGAGAAGACAATTCACGTTTTAGTAATGCAGCGTTAAAGCACAGAAAGAGGAATAACAGTGAAAAAAGTGGGGCATTTCATTCACCTAATTTTCATTATGAAATATATTATGATGCATCTCTGGTCATTCTGAGATTATATTCTGAGATTACATTACATATGGTCATTCAGAAAGATTACAGTCTCCATTTCTAGTTTCTGCAAAACCGTAATGTTTGTATTTTTCTAACATAGCTCTTTCCTAGTTTACATCTTATTTACCAATAGTATTTGAGGGACCTCACTGTATTTTCTGTATTAAGTACTGTATTTAGCCTTCCAGTGCTTTGAGAAGAGGTGAGTTGTGGACCATGCTGGAAATGATTAACTTTCTTTATAAATGTTTAACCAATTCAATCAAGTTAGGCAACTGCAGATATCAAAATGCATGAAAAAAAAAAAAAAAAAAAAGAGTTCTCTGTCTTCAACAGCAATAGGAAATAAATGAGCCAGTAGAAAGAAGTTGACATCTGGAATAACTGGAAGTGGGGTGTCTAATAGCAATTTAGAGCTATACCTGTACATGTTCTCCCACCACCGCCTTATCTGGTACTGTGCTTGGGGTCAAGTGAGGATCTTCTCTTGCCTCTCCCTAACACAAGTACCACACAGAAATTGCCTTTACTACTAGGCAGTTTGCAGTCTTTAGTGAGAGACTGACCTAGATTTTCTTGTGGATCTTCCTGCATTGCATGGCTTAAAGGCTATAACCTCATCTTCCCTCCCTAGGCTGCAGATCCCATCCTCTTTGAGGCAGAATGTCTGCCTAAATTTCTCTAATCTTTAGCTCACAACTTTTCAAAGCCATTTTTCTCTACTTGTTTCTCTGCTGCTGTGCTGTTCTGTCTCCTCCAAATACAAACAAGAAAATAAATATCCTAAATCAGTGTACTTTTAGACGTGTAAATTGTTTTAATGGAATTCTTGGATTAGAAATGTGGCTTAAGTGATGGGTAGTGAGGCACATTTAGCGAGAAATAAAAACATAATCTTATGACAGGTAATGCAAAGACACAAGACAGAATGGACAGATGTAAAGATAGGAGCTTGTTCCATGAAGAACAACAGCCTCAGCAAAGGTTTCATTAACATAAAAAATAAACCAAAACTGAAAATTTAAATGTTTGTCTTAATAAACCCTGATAGCAAATCAAGTTATGTTGATCTTACGATCCCCAAGTACTTGGTGTTCTATAGTCTATTCTCCACCATCCCTCTCATTTCCCCTCGGAAAACATGATTTTGACTGCTATTTCTTCCAAAGTTGATTTTTTTTTCTTCCAGGGATACACTAGTTGCTGCTAAACTTCTTACACACCACATTTCTCTCTTGGGGTCTTATAAAATAATCACAGCAAATCGTGATAATGACACACGTTCCCCTAAACAATTAAGGGCACAGTTTAATTTAAACATAAAAAGAGTGGTCTTAGGAAAGAGGAAGTGGAACATATTGTACTACAGCATGCACTGTTAACAGAAAGCAGATGTTTCTGGAAGTACTGAAAAAGTAATTGAAGGAATGTATTGGCTTTATAGAAATAAACCAGGTTTTGTTACTGATTTAATGTTATGTTTCTGTTCAATATACTTTCTAATGTAGCCTTTATTTCCATAACAAAATGAAACTATATTTCTTTGTAATCTATTTTTCTGCTTTTTTTGACTGGAGGAAAAGTGAAAAAGTTGCTTTATTTTATAAAACATGTATGTTGGTAATTTGCAACTTACCAAATCAAAGCTGTCATCCTGTCTTGGACCCAGTTCCACAAATCTTCCAAGTGCTTAGTTGACAAGATGGTAAGCCCATTTGTGTGATGCAGGCACACATCCCACATGAAAATTTGTGCTCTTAGATAAAAATTTATGAGAGCTTGATAACTTTTGCTCACTATAAAACAAGGCTGGACTTGTAAACTGCAAAACCTGTTCCCTGCAGCTTTCAGCTCCCTGCAGTCCCAGTGTGTTAGCCGAGATAGCTTGGGGATCTATGTGAACTTACTTTCTATGTAGTTGAATGTAACCCAACTACTTGATGTTTAACCAGCCCATCCTGAACTTTGACATGTCGCTTGTGAAGAATAAAACAGACAAGTGTAAATGTGAGGTAAGCTGATCACAAGAATTCAAATGCAGACTGCAAGACTTTCCTTTTTCTTTTTGCTATTTTGCAAAGCCATCATTTTAGGCTCACATTAATCTGATCTGACCAGGAATCGAACTAGGATAAAAAAAAACAAACAAAAACCCCAAACAGCCTAAGCATATGAACATTGCCATTGAGCCAAGTTCTCTGCAGAGCAATGCATTCATAGAGCTGAATCTTTCTCGACCTTTGGCCTTTTTACTTCTTAAAGTTTCTGTAAATTTGTTTCTTGCTGAAAGGAAGAAGCTAAAGAAACTGGTTAAAAGTCCACAATCCCATGCTGTCTTTAATTGCTTTTCTCACAGGGTAAAAATCTCTAGGTTAGCACTAGTATTTGGTACTTCCAATGACTCCTTAATGAAACATACAGTACCAGCTCCTGGAAAATAAGATCAGCTGTCAAAATTGAGATCTTTAATTGCCTGGAATATTCATTCTTCTTCCCCAAACACAATGTTGTTATTATTGTCTCAGAGCACAAATGCTGGTGGTAGAGATAAGTCTGTAACAAAGCCCTAACAGTAGCCATTCATCTTTAAGATTAACGGAGCAATTCAATACATTGGTTGTGTATTAAGAAAACATGAGTGTGGTAAATTGCAATGAATGTTTCTGTATCAATCTGTAAAGATGCTCTGTGGCAATGCAAGTCCACCAAGTGTGGTTGTTTCTATTCACTGTGAAAGACTATCATCGGTACTCGCAATTTATATGAATTTATGTAACCATGCATGTGAATGAAATTAAGGCCAAATGTTTATTGTTGCTTATCCTCATTAATTATAAATATATGTTTATTTCATAATGATTATCAATGTGTGAGGTTAAAATATTTTTCTTACTGGTCCTTGAGAAAATGCAAATAACAGTGGTTTGAGTTTCCTTAATTAGAAGCGCTGTTTGTCGCTGTTGCTAGGTAGACCCCAAGTGACCTTGTTTTGCAAGTGGAAGTCTCAGGGGAACAGTTTAATTGGAGTACTCAAAACTGAAAGTTACTCTCTGAGCACCATCTGCACATTAGCCTATCAGCATAGGCTTCCGTGATTATTATAAGGAGGTATGAAATGAAGGAAACTCAACCAGGACAGTGTTATTATAGTCAGGTTTGAGAGTTGTGAATTAGAGCACCGAGTTGTGAATTAGAGCACCGGTAAAAAAGTAGATGTTACCTTCAGGAAGACTGTCATATTTTAACATGATGAAAGAGCAACTTAGGCTAAGTTCCTTGTCTCTAAAGACTATAAAGTATTTAGTGTGAAATTCATTAACAGATACGGGAAACAGCTACCGCTTCTCTCAGACCAAAGGATTTATGCAAAGTATTGTAACAATAAGCAACTTCTAAAAATTAAAGAGGTAAAATCTCCACAATGCACCATAGAAACTTTAACTGAAGTTCAACATTTTTGAAAGTTTCTAAGGGATTTGACTTGCTGATTCCACCCAAAGCCCTCTACCTAGCTTTTAAGATTAAAAAAATACTCTGCCAGTGAAACAATATTTTTTTGTTTCAGGATTACATGATTTTTCTTCTTTTGGAAAGAAGATAATTTCAAAAAGAATGCTGAATGTTTCAGTCACTGGTGTGATATACTCAAATCTGCACTTATCACCAACATATATATCACTCTAGAAGTGTATTTTCAGAATAACAAAAATGGGAAAACTCTGGCCTCTTTTGAGATGTCTTCCTAGAGTTGATAGATGATGTAAAAAATATCCAGCCAGGGCTATCATCATATCAGCTCCAACAGTAGTAACAGTATTTGGGGAACCCCTGTGCATACATATATAACTTGTTGCTATCATATTAATAATGGGCATGACAGAGAAAAAGTCTGCTGTAATATGAAAACACTTTTAGTTTGTAGCTGTATGAATGAGACTTTCTGGAAAATAAGGGTAAGGAGATTTAAAAAAGACAGTGAAAAATAGTCAGACTATCCTCATATTAAAAATAAACATCTGCCTTCCTTTCCCTTCACTAATTTTGATATTCACCCAAAGTGAGACAAAATTCTTGAATTTGGCTGAAGAAGAATTCATTGTTTTAAAGCAGACCTCCATGACACTTTACATCTAGATATGTAAACTTAGGCAAATACATAGTCATTGTATCTGCAAAAGTCACTGGGGAAGCTCTTCTGTTGACATTGTTTTTATTTGAATTGTGCTGTCTCAAACTTTGCAATGTCTCAAGCTTTCATTTGCTTCAGGCTTTAGACCTGTAAGTAAAGGAGAAGAAGGTTCAACCAAAAAAGGTTCCTTGTCCTGCAGTTTTCACCTATTAGGTGTTTGCAAGTTTCAAATTACATTTCTGCAAGCATAGAACTTTATAGGGTTTTAAACTGAACTTGAACTTTCTTTGGAAAAGTTTTCCATTTCAAATTTCATAATCCTTGTAGGTATGTGACACATTAAGTATCAAAGCTTAGCTGGGTAAAACTAAAGACATATGTCAGCTCTGTGAGAAAATAAGCGCTTGCTTGCTTATTCTAGTTATTGCATGACAGTGACAAGAGGCAGTATTTTCATGTCAGAAATCTGTTAATAGTTTTCCTTTGGTAATTTAGAATGGTTGATGACTAAAGTAAGTAGAATTTGCCTGTCAAAGTTATAGACCCAGCCAAGGCTGCTGTGTCTGCAGTAAAGCAAAGGTAGATCAAGTCAAAATAACTCAGTTATAAGTTACTGATGTTCTGATGTAAGCCTTCAGGGCCAAAAAAGACAGCGAAAGGGAAAAAAGAAAGAGCATATTAGATTTTATATGTCAGAGGACTACATACTTTCAGAATAATAAAGGCAGAAGGAATAAGTGATAATCTAGTTTGCTCTTATGGATAGCAAAAGCCATATAACTTGATATAGATCTTCATGGCTACACAGTTTAGCTCAAGTTTTGAAACATGTTTCCTTGACACTATTGATGTTGATATAATAATTGCATTTCCCCTTACATTTCTGTGTAATTACTTTTAATTTACATTTTATAAGCTGTTAAATGCAGATATGCAAATATACTGAAATCTAACTTACAGCGCTAAATAACCATTAACTGGAAAAACACTGAAACAAGGCAAATTTCTAGTGTTTCTTCTGTGAAAACTGCTGAAATTAGGGCTAGGGTATAGTGGTCTCTTGGCTTGGCTGAAGGTTTTAAAATGGAAGAGGGAGGAAAAAACCTTAGTCCTGATTTTTATTTATTTTTTTTTTATTCTTCCACAGTCTCCCACTGAAATGAAACTCAGGAATCTGTTGGGCACATAATGGGATGCCTAACAGAGTAAAGTGAGACACTGCTTTCCCTGAACCCCCTGAACCCTCTGAAGCATGGTATTACAAAATAGGTCATGTTGGTATGAGTGTTAGAGAAAGCTTGGAGTTAATTTACATCATTAAAGTAAGTGACACAACAGGCGATACAGCTTGAAATTCCAGACCTGGAAGGCAACATCAAGGCTTCCCCGCTGCCTGCACTGCCGCAAACAACTAATTCGTGGATGGAAACCCAGGATTGGAAACGTCAGCCTTCCCTTGGGCCTGAAGCTGCACAAGTGCTGTTCAAAGTGCTGCCAACACAGAGGTGCTCCTTGCAAGGACAGATTTCCATCTGTCCTTGAGGAGTGACAGTAGCCAGAGCTCACTTTATATGTGAGCATAAAGGGAACTCCAAGAAAAATGAGGGATCACCTTAAAAAAGGAAACTAAAAAGGGCAGCTAAAAGCCCGGAATCTTTGCAGGTGACCTGATGTCTGCTGAAAGGCCACATATTGGAGACAGTGTCATCTGTTAAAAAGGCTATGGAAAGACTGCCAAAAGCAGATGTGGTCAAACCAAGTGGAAAGGGAGGATAACAGAAGAAGGAAGGCATCCTTCAGAAATTTGATGTTATGTCTGAAATAGGAAATAATTTTACCTTTGGCAGTTTTTATTGTATAGAAACATAACATGTCAGGCTACAAAGATTTTCAGCAGCAACTTGAAAAGGTATTGAGAAAATAATCCATCCACTTACAGACACAACAGAAACAGGCATTCTCCCACTGTATGTAGAGGTCCAATAGATTGGGAATGTGTGAAAGGACTGCTAAGAGCAGATAAAACTGCAGCAAAAGAACAAAAACGGGTCAGTTGCCAAAGAGGAGGTCTATGGAACAAATAGACAAAATGAATGTTAGCAAATTGCTAGCACCAGACACTCACAAGCACTTATACATAAAAAAACCCAAACAGGATAACATAAGAAGTGCTGAAAAAAGCACCAAGAGAACCAAAACTGTTGAGAAAGAAAAGGATAGTTCCTCACCCATATAAAAACTTGTCTAAAAAGCAGGTCACTGTTTTAAGAGACTTCTTTGGGGTGTCACTGGCAAGAGTGTGAAAGGGTGTGAAGTGTGAGGTGACAGAGGTGATGACTGTACGCAGTGTTTCTGAGTAATGTGGGTGGGGGCTTGCTCTGAAAAGTTAGGTAACTGTGTGACAGAAAAACAGGCAAAACTTAGTAATATAAATGCAAAGTAGTGTACCTATGTGTCACGTTAAGATACCACGTAGTCTACCCGCTTCCCAAGAAGGATGAGACCCTTGTATCCAACCTGCCTGCCCTCCCTGGCCAGCCCGCAAAGTTGGAGGATGTTCACCCAACCTATTCAGGGACCCTATGAGCAGCACCACGCTGATAAAGGATAGGGAGACCAGTCCACCTGCTTCCCAGGAAGGACGAGACCCTTGTATCTGACCTGCCTACCCCACCTTTGGGTAGCTCACGAAGTCGGAGGGTGTTCATTTAACCTATGCAGGAACCCCACGAGCAGCACATTTGGCCAAATCCCTTTAAAGTTTCCGGAAACTTATATATATGAGAAATTTATTACATATACTCGTGACAGGATACAGGTTCAAGATAGCTGGCGATAGTGACTGACTACGAAAACAGTTTGGGTTAGAATCAAAACTGATCAGTGATAATACTAAATAGCTAGCAAGATGTTAGTAATTAAATGCGCATAACACAGAG